>CM024722.1:6417996-6672261 GCA_014182545.1 Eucalyptus globulus
GGAGCTTGTACAATATAAAACATGTGACTGAATATACATAAATTATAAGTCATTTCTCACCTTCTTAGCCTATTCCTCAAACTCTGACAAGGTAGGCAAAGAGCCCAAGTCTGTACGCGGTCGAGCTCATCAACAAGCCTTCCTCTCCAAGAGTAGCCCTTGGATACCTTGACCACATACAACAAGGGCAGGATACGATGCGGTGCGTAGGTACCCCTGACAGCGTACGTAGTGATGATGAACCGCCTTGGGCCCCGATCCCAAAGTGATCTTCCTGCTGGCCAGCGGCTTGGCCAGGACCAAGGTCGACGTGCACTTACTACAAGCTGTTCTCGACATCTTCAACAACATGACAGTCCAACAGAACATCGATTTCATCCACACTAACTGACGGCGCAGCTGAACAATATCACCACGGTGAACGGTCCTCTCACCTTTGTGGGTTAAGTCGAACCGCGACGCCATCTATAGATACTTTTCTACGAAGGTATGAAATGCTTACAAAACTCTGTTGCTGATTTGATTTGTGAATTGGGTGAAGGTGAATGGGTGGCTGAGTGGCAAGTGAGCGGAGCTACGAAAGAAGACTACCAGAGATTCGCAAAGGCACAGTTTGAGGCGTATGGAAGAGAATGTTCGGATGGGCCTGTTGGACCCTCAGGAATGTCAACATCAAGTGAAGTCTGCAGTGGATTATCAACAGTGGCTATATAACGCTTTAATCAGTTTACCTATTTGAATTATTTTGGTATTTGCCTAACATTTACGCTCATATAGTTGATGTTCGTGATGATCAATTGTTGCCTCGGCTAGAGCGCATTAAAGTGGAATAAATAGCTTTTATTATTTTTGAATGGTTCATAGCTTCAAGCAAGCAAGATTGATCGGAGGTCTGAAGAACAAATTATGAGAAGGCAAAAAGCAAGGCCAAGAACGTTGGCCTTGGTGTTGATGGTGCTTATAACTGTAATCGCACTATACTTCGACTGAACATCATCGCCGCAACGGGTGCCTGAGTAGGATGGATTTCTTTTAGGCCAATTTGATTGATCGTGCTAAGTTAAGGTTTAACATACATAATGAGACTTAGTAGCCCAATGATAACCGGACAACTCTTCCACAATGTCAAAGCTTTGAGCCTTGTTATAAACACACCGGTGCCTTCGAAATTTGCTTCCATGGGAAAGACTTCCTGACTTTTAGCATGCAGGTGGGTTACAATGATAGACTTTTCAACCTTGTACTTTCCAGTTTCATGTGGACTAAATAAACCGTTACTCAAATGGATATCATTGTCTTTAATTTACTATGAGATTAACAACATGTTCAGAACAACAAAAATAAATAATAAATAATCAGAAATTGTTTTTAGGGTTTACTTTTTAGAATTTATGACTTATAGCATATGCCATTGCTTTGACAATGACCCAAAGACCGTTATGCTAGTAACCATTTTGTATATATCACATTATGGGCGTTGAATCATTATGGAAGTTATTTGAAGGTGATCTTTCTCTACCAATTTGCTAATCATAAAATCAAAAAATGTGGGAAAATTATCCATTCAATCTTAAACATATTGTACAAATGCCAATTTAGTCATAAACTTTTTAGTTTTGCTAATTTAGTTATAAACCTTAATGTGAAATTTCAATATAGCACTTTCTGCAAATTTTCACCATAAATTGCTAATGTGGAGATTTAGTCATCGCCGGCTATTTTACATGACATACTATCATATTAGCGATTTCTTGGTGAAAATTATTAGAAGAATTATATTTGAATTTTTGCACATATGTTTACAACTAAATTGGAAAATTTTAAAATTTTAAAAATTGATTTGATATCTGCATAATATGTTTAAGACTCAGCAGATAATTTTCCAGGAAAAAAGTTAAGGTATTTTTAGTATTACATTCTAATTCCACATCTGCGGCATGGGATGTATAGTATGGTTCATAGGTGGAGTGAAGTGAAAACAATTGATGATATGTTTCCAATATTAATTATTGGTAAGATGTTACCATTTAATACGAAACTTATGAATTCCGCACGAAACTTATGAATTCCATCCTATAATTGGAAGCAAAACCCCTGCTCCTCCACGACCAGGATGATTTTGTCCGTTTGTGAAGTCTTTCTTCAATTTTGTCAAAAAGCATGGACTCCCTTTCTCCTTTGCCACTTATTGCTGAAAGAAAAGAATGATTCACAAGTAACGTGATGACGACTAGAACGTAAATTAAATTGAAATAGAATTTTCTGTATATTTTCTGGTGATTTTCTAGAACCATATAAAAAATAAAAAGGTAAAGGTACTTTGCTGTTAAAAAAGGATGAATTGGTGATTCAAAATGATCAAAAGTGTGGTGATTTCTAGAATCTTAAAAGATAATGGTACAAATTCAAAAGTGTAGCGAGAATTCTCATCGATCCACACATTACAAATGCCACGATTTTGCCCAAACGTCATGGGGTGATGTGATAAATGTAATTTTCTGCGAACACCCTAACAATATGGGAAAAAGAATCCTTGGATTGTTAAGAAGTTTCCCTTTTGTAGTAAGCGTGTGAATTTTCAAATGGCAAACATTGATAAAGATTTATGATTTTTGGACCTTAGTAAATCCTAAAATTGCTATGGTTGAAACTGACTTGTCAACCTTATACTCCTGAATGAAAGACACTGTGTTGATAAATAGTGCTTCAATTACAAGAGTAGGTGACAAATGCAAATTCTCAAAGCATAAGATCCCTTATTCGTTTGACTTTTGGAGATGAGTGATGCCTTTTTCTTACCCTGGCTTTGCCCATTTCTTGAAATTTCACATCAAATGATGCGGGTGTTTACGAGCTTAATGAATCTAGGCTGTCGCATCGAGGGGACCCTCTTTAGAATTCACATTATAGGCTGGTATCTACTGGGCTTATGCATGTCATCCCACAAAAGTATTGCTCACCAATTAAAGACCATCTTTTTTTTTTTCCCAACTAGAGACCAGAGGAGACAAGAAAGGGCAGCAACGGCAAGTTACATCGGAAGGATAAGATTTTAATTGAATAAAAGGATAAGCATGGAGTGCCCTTGAGATACTTACTGAGTATATTTTACATAAAAGGGTCTTACTAATAAACTCTAGAGGCACTTATCAACTATATTTAAGGAAAACATTTTCATTTTTATTGGACTCATTACACATTACATGAAAAACACTATATATTGAAAATGATTTTTATTTATTTATTACAATGTTGTTAATATGAATAATTTAAAATAATACGATCTTGAAGGTACTTCTCATGCATGACACAACGGCAATCAATTTATTGAAAATTGTGAAATTTCCTTAACTAATTTCTTAATGAGAAAAGTGTCATGAGAGTTCTAAGCCTTTTAATCGTGTTAGCTTAATCCTAAACATTTTGGCATAGTGTTAATTTAGTCATTCTAACTAATTTTTTGCCAAATATTATTGATGTAGATGTCAACCGTCCTATGTGGCACAATCGAGGCTGATATTGATATATTTAAATAATTTTTTTTTTATATTTTTTATATTTTTTTCTCCTCCTCTTTTTCAGTGATTAGCACAACATGGTCGGCGAGGGTGGCCCTCACCACTAGAGGTGAGCATCGGCCTGGAGGCCACAATGAGCACCGTGACATTGATGCTCACCTATGGTGATGAGAGCCACCCTCGCTCGGGGGCGAATCGAGGCTGATATTGATATATTTAAATAATTTTTTATATTTTTCTTTTTTTTCTCCTCCTCTTTTCAGTGATTAGCACAACATGGTCGGCGAGGGTGGCCCTCACCACTAGAGGTGAGCATCAACCTTGTCGAGGCCACAATGAGCACCAGTGACGTTGATGCTCACCTATGGTGATGAGAGCCAACCTCGCTTGGGCGAGGTAGCCCTTGTCGACCATTGGAAGGAGGAGGAGAAAAAAAGTAAGAAAATAATTCAAAAATTATTAAAATATTATTTAAAAATATTCATATTAGCGTTGACTATGCCATGTAGGCTGTCGTGTCCATATCCACATCAATAGTATCTAGCCAAAATTAGTAGATAGGACTAAATTGATACTTGGTCAAAAGATTTAGAACTAAATTAGCATAATTTAAAAAAAAAATTTAAGATTAAATTGGCATAAATATAACGGGTTTAGGACTTTTCTGACAATTTTCTCTTCTTTTTTTTTTTTTTTTTAAATTTTCGTTGCGGTAACACTTTAATAAAATCCTATTTGAAAGAGAAAATATCATTGGACGAATAAACGAGTAGTTAGATTATATAAAAAAGAAAATACAAAAATTTCGTTAAATCTATCTTGTTCTTTTAAGAGTTAAGAAATATTATTATATCACGAATAACAGACATCGACGGGCGATGGACTGGGAAGTTTCTCGGGTCGACCTAAGTAGAAGTTAGGCGACAACCCTGAATGGCGGAGTCTACAAGAAAACATTAAAATAATCATCCACAACGAGGAGAAATTGCACCAAGGAGACGAGTAATAGACCAGTTCCCTAAGTATAAAATAGATAAATGGCTTTTGGCAGCACGCAGACGACTTAGCTAAAGTGAACGACTGAACTCTGCCCTAATTACGCAAAGTACGCATGGAAGCTTTACTTAAATCATTTCGAAATTGAATTATATGAACATTTCTCGCACGAGTACTGTGGGGATATGTTTTAGTGCAAATTGTATGTGTTCCTTTTGGGACAATCGGTTGCACAACTAACTGTTGCCTTGCTTTTATCCTGATTTTGAATGAGGAAGTAGTAAAGCAGAAGGCACGGAAGTCATCAGCACGGGGGACCAATTGATTGGCAACCACTCCTATCAAGAGATGGAGAACCGAAACCCTAAATTAAGAGCAGTGAATCTGGGAGGCTGGCTGGTCACAGAAGGATGGATCAAGCCTTCCCTCTTCGATGCAATCCCCAACAAGGACTTCTTGGTACTGTGCTATACACATAATTGCCTTAGTGTTCTTGTCGCTTTTTTAACCAATGATCCGTTTGGTTTTTACAATTTCTTCTGATTCTTGATCTGTATATAATGAGTAGGATGGGACTAGACTCCAGTTCAGATCAATGACGGTCGGGAAGTATCTCTGCGCCGAGTCTGGAGGAGGGCACCGACTTGTCGCCAACTGCAGAGGGACTCCAGCTATTGGCAAGCGACCAGCAGGTTCCGGTTCTCAATGGAAGACATTCAGGGTGAGTAAGCTTTAAGCAAATAAAAATAACAATTGAAAGTGCAAACCCGCGATGTAAGTTCGGCGAACATGCGTCCTCCAGTACACCAAGTGCAAATGAATAAGATGTTTGGGCTACCGCCATCCGGGTTTTTGGCTCTGGTGCGGTAGTAGCGATGCTTTGGAGTCATCTCACAGGAACTAATATCGAACAGCGCTGGGACGGAGCCATGCAATTACGATAACTGGTTTGTAACTTTTACGTAAATAATTTTACCAGTGCTTTGTATGTGTAGCTGTGGAGAATCAACGAGAGGCTCTTCAACTTTAGGGTCGCCAACAAGCAATTCGTCGGCCTGGACTCTGGTGGGGACGGTGTCGATCTGGTGGCTACTTGCGATTCGCCGGGAACCCTAGAAACCTTTGAGATCGTGAGGAACACAGATGATCCAAGGCGTGTCAGAATCAAAGCTTCCAATAGCTGCTTCTTACAGGTCATCTATCTCTTCCCCTTCCCTACATCTTTTAGAAGAATAACCACAAATAACCTAAGACGGCGAGAAATTATTGCATGAGATTCATACATATACTGAGATGCAGCTGCACCGTTAGAACTAGAGAAACCGATATCGCACCACACCCCCACACCACCCCCCAACACCCCTACCCGGGACCAGATTTATTCTATCGCATGTATAACGTCCGCCAAATAATTGCTCAAGACTAGTCTACTTGAGTGGATGTTAAATATGGTCCCCTTTTAATTGAAAGGCCATCTGATTACGATCATAGTCTGTTGCATCATATCATAAACATATTGAGTAAATAGACGTTATCCCTACATACTAACATGTTAAGTAAACACTAGTAGAGTGAAAACTTTTCAAGGAAGCAGAGATTGAGAGAAAACAACAAAAAGATTAATGAGATAACATTTTATAGCATCAAGTGACGCAAATGAGATTTTTTAACAAACGATCAATTGGGACTTAGTTTACAATAAAAAAAAAAGAGAGTGATTAGAATGTGTTTTGCAGGTGAGGACAGAGGAACGAGTAACGGCTGATTATCAATGTGACGAGAGTAAAGTGTGGGGAGATGAAGACCCTTCTGTGTTTGTGATGAACTTCACTAAAAGATTGGAAGGTGAGTTCCAAGTCACCAATGGTCTTGGACCACAAAAAGCCCCTGAAGTCATGAGGGTACGTAATTATGAAAGTTCACACTTCTCAAACCGATAATCAATTAAATTATTTTTTATTGCCAGATTATAGCTTTAATTAAAGTCACTCGATTGTTTTTTTTCCCCGATCTTTTTGGTATTTTGGCTTGCGAAAGAGGATTCTTTTAAAAGGACCAATTCTAACCAGCGGTTATTATTAATATCTGTCATATATAGGAGATGCAGCAGTTGCTAGAGTTTCCTATGACTCTCATATGCTCCTCATAGGGTCTTTATTCCCGACAGCATAGTAATCTTACTTAGCACTGGTAATAGTAAATATTGCCATGTAAAATGATACAATATACAAAACAAAATGACATCATATGATATGCACAACCGACTCTTACCAAGCTCAAGTAACTGATTACTGAACTTAGCTAGAGGTGAAACGCTTCGTCATAGTGTCAATACTTATATGCCCCATCATCTTATTTGTTGGAATCTTCGCAATGGAAACCGCAATTTGTGATCCAGCTACGAGAAATTTCATTTACGAAATCTTGACCTGACGTGTTGGGTTCTTTCATGGTACTTGCCAGCCAAGCTTGGATTTTAATGTCAAGTACAAGGAAACCATGGGTCCGTATGCCTATTGTCTGTAACAAAGTTGCAATCATGACAACACATGTACAAAGCTACCCATTTTTAGATGAAAAACCTGATCTAAGAAGATTGATTTACAAAAGTAATATGTTAATTAGAGTGCCAAATTGTGATTAGGTGTTGAATATGATATACTTATTTAAATGGGTAAGTTTTGCCTGAACTTGGGTCCACCAAACCAATTCCATCATGGCTGTCCATGTTATGGGTTTCATATGTGGAACCCACAAAACGGATACCTGTCATTGACTTTATTTATTGGGCTCGATTTCATATACAAGAAATTCCCTTATTTAAGGGCTTACTTGCAATTTGACATATCACTTCGTAAATTGATTCAATATGCTAGTTGAATAACTCTAGCATCGAACTTTTCCAATAGCAAAAAGTAAATTTTTTTAAGCAATTATCTATCCAAATTTTTTAAGCATTTTCACATTAATCTAAGTATGCTTCTTCTCCTTTTATTTGTTTTATGTTAATTTAAAAGCTTAGGTTGCATTTGGCGGTCATGATCAAATTCAAGATATGATAAAATTTATACTATTCTAAGTTTGGTGTCTACTCAAGACAGGATAAAATCAAGTATAATGGAATATAGACTAAATAAAATTATCTCCTATAGAAAGTGGGACAAAGATAGATACAATTTCTAACATTCATATTATGAAAGTTATTTTTCTCGAATAAAAATTCTTAAATTGACAAAATTAACAAAATTAAATTTGTTCAACTAAAAAAAAAAAAAAAAATGAAAACTTAAAATTATATTTCAATATATAAATAATATTTCAAAAAAAAAAAATAGTTATTTTAATTTGATATTATTTTTACTTATATATTTGAATTTAATTCTATTTTAGAATATAAATTCAATATATAAATATATATGTATATTTATATCTATTATATTTTTTAGGTTTTTTGTAGTCTAGATATATTAGTATAGTTTACTATTTAATAAAATTTTATTAGAGAATGATAGAATAGAAAGAAAGAAATAACAAATAAATTAAAAATTAAAAAATAAATATAATAATGAAAAATAAAAAATAATAAAAAATAATAAAATAATAATAATAATAATAAAGCATGCAAAAATGTCGCAAGAGATTTTTATTATCCTTGTTTGTAAAATTTTTGATTCATTTATACTAATATACCGTTTACACCAAATTTGATATGATATGAATATATCTTATAGTAATTACCAAACAAAGGGATAGAATATAGTAAAATTTCTATATTTCATATTCTATCATATCTAGTCCCATTCTAGTTAGAAATCTAGACAACCAAATGTAACCCGAGAGTGTAAACATAATAGGCTTTTCTTTCTTTTCTTATCTCTTGAGCTCAGACCTTTCTATTCCCTTTTAATCACTTCATCTAAACTATGTTTTAATATTGTTTACTCGGGGAAGTCTCATGAGTGATTAAGATCACTTCAGCAACCAAGAGACATTATAAATAAAAAAATGTTTATGCTCTTGATTTGATTAAAAGATGGTTCTTTTATCTGATTAAATAACATTCTTCTATCGAAACAGTAATTCTTCTTAACTTCACTATTCAATCAAGCATTTACGAAAGAATAAGTTGATTGTACCTATTACATTTTTGTTTTGTGGATATTTAATATTTTCTACATAAAAAGATACCGCTACGAACACGGATTATACGCTAGTGTGTGCATATCTATAACCTTGTAGACTTCAATAAAAGGTATTAGTTGATAATAGGAACATTGGAGTACGTTCATAGTGGAAGATGATTTCAAGTTCATAGCTGAGAATGGATTGAACGCGGTGAGAATTCCCGTGGGTTGGTGGATAGCGAGCGGCCCAAATCCTCCACGCCCTTACGTCGGTGGTTCCTTGGCCTATCTGGACAATGCCTTTTCTTGGGCAGAGTGAGTCTATTGCCATCTCCTCTTCATCTTGTTACACACAAATGCAGTATATAACGTATCGACTACGTTTATTACTTGCAGGAAGTATGGGTTGAAGGTCATAATTGACTTGCGCGCAGCACCTAAGTCCCAAAATGGCTGGGAACGCAGCTCGTCAAGAGATGGGTTCCGCGAATGGGGAGACACAGATGACACCATCCAACAAACCCTCCATGTCATAGAATTCCTAACGTCGCGGTAATTAATTAATCCGTGGTTCACAAACCTTAGTCCGAGTACTAGGTTATCATTCGATTTTGCCTATGTAGATACACCAAGAGCCTGAGCCTTTATGCGGTCGACCTTCGAACGAGCCACTCGCGGAGACACTCCCTCAGGAGACTGTCAGCAGGTACTACATTGCCGGGCACAATGCTGTCCGCAAGCACTCCTCCTCTGCTTATGTGATCATGTCGTGCATGCTGGAAACCTCCAGCAAGGAGCTGCTGCTTCCCGACGCTAACAGCCTGGACAGGACAGTTGTGGATATGCAATGCTATTTTCTGTGCGACACAGAATTGGACACCATCCAAGATACCCTTCCTTGCTTTTACGAAGATTGGTTTGCCCAATTGGAAAGTCTCGCTACATCGAATGGACCTCTTATTTTTTGTGGGTAAGTCCAAAACTGTAACAAAATTATCATGGCATTGATGCCATATATGCACTAACTTTTGCGTGTACATATATATATAAAAGAAGTGGGAATCTATGATGCAATTGAAATTGCAGGTGAATGGGTAGCGGAGTGGGGACCGAATGGAGCAACAGAAGAGGAGAACCAAGAGTATGTGGAGGCTCAACTGAAAGCATACGGAAGAGCCACTTTTGGATGGGCGTATTGGACTCTCAAGTGCGCAGAAGATCATTGGAGCTTGGAATGGATGGTCAAGAATGGGTACATTAAGCTTTAGATATTACCTATATATATATAAGTCCATGCACTTTTTAATATATTGTAAGTTGTAAGCTCTGATTATCTTTCATCAAGTAAACTTTTAGTCATCTTCGAATGAAAAGCTGTCTAAGCAAGTTCTAGAGCACATGCAACGCAACTTATATACCTTATAGCTTTAGTGAAGATTTTTGGTTATGTAGTGGTAATCATGAGACTCTCATAACGTAGTTCCAAAAATATATTGTTCCATGCCCAGGAAAATAGATTTTTTTTTTCGTGATAGTAAATTTTAATAAGTATTGATAAGTGTTAAGAAATTATTGGTAAAAAATACGATCGATTTACTTTTTCCAAACTAACATATTGGTAAATTATTAATGATTATAAAATTATAAAATTGTTTATAAACTTACCATCTTTTATTCCCATAATTTTTCGTTGCTTCAATTTACTTAATCCTATGTCGAATTATTAACCTACAAATCCTCACTTTAGTCTAGATGACCAACAAGTTTTTTCCTATAATGCAGTTGCAAAAGTCTGTTGCACGCCAGGAAATTAGATTTTTTTTTTTTTTTCATGATGGTAAGTTTTAATAAGTATTGGTAAGTTTTAAAAAAGGATGGTCGATTTAATGAAAGGGTCAAAATAAGCCCCGACCTTTTCTCTGATACGAAGAGCTCTCCTAAGCTCTTCATCTCTTCTCCTTCTCGGTCAAAGTCAGCAATGATGGCTAATGATCAACCATCATTGTTCTCCTTTCTTAAGAGAATGAAGCCAGAGAAGCTCGTCATTTTTCTTCTTTCTTCCTGCGCTTTCACATGGCCAGGCAATGCGCACGCAAATGCTGGTAAGAAGAAAAACCAAGACGTCCACCATTTTCGTCTCTTTTTCATTTATTGTTCCGCGTACTGATACCATAGCATCTAAGGTGCGTGCTTCGCTTACGGATTGGGTTTTATACATAGATTTAAATTCGAAACGTATTTTAATAATTTTTATGGTGCCTAATCACATGCTTTGCAACAGATAAATGTGCACCATAATATAACCCGACGATGGTAGTTGTATCATTTGTCATTCCTCGTCCTTTCACCGAGAAAAAAAGAAGAAAGAAGAAAGAACCTAAGCTTTTAACTCACTGTAAATTAATTACCTATGATACTCCAGAGAAGTAAAAGTGAAGCCCACTGCTTCACGTTTGGGAAATAAACTGAACTCATCTATGATTTATTTTATCCTCATGTTACTTATGCTGCATCAGTGATAGTTGATACCTTTCAGAAGGCTTGATATAATCGAGTGAATCATGGCTTCTTTTCGGTAGGCTTGATACTACATCTACACGCCGCACCAGGTTTACAAATTGGATACGAACACACCTCGTCAAGGGACCGATCTCAGGAACGGTGAGACACTCGGTAAATACTCCCACTCACCTTTTGTATCAAATGCAATCATATATATTAGAGCAAAGTCAGGAACCTGATTTCCGAATGCCATTTCTCAGGTACGCAAAGAGCCTCTCCAGGAGTAGCCCTCGATGCCTTGACCAAGTGCCACAAGGCCGGACACGACGCAGTGCGCAGGCACTCCCAACGGATGACGGATACCACTACAATTTGTTCTCGGATATCTTTGACCACCTGACAGTCCAACAGAATATCGATTTCATCTACACTAACAGGCCAGTGCAGCTGAACAAAATTACCACGGCAAATAGTCCTCTCACCTTCGTGGGTAAGCCCAATGGTGACGCCATCGATCGATACCCTTTTCACGACGAGAAAGCCCAAAACTTGAACGGTTTGAAATGCTCACCAAACTTTGTAGTTGCTTCGATTTGCGAATTGAATGAAGGTGAATGGGTGGCTGAGGGGGAAGTGAGTGAAGGAGCTACGGAAGAAGATTACCAGAGATTTGCAAAGGCACAGCTTGGCGTGTATGGAAGGCCAAACGTTAGGATGGGCCTTTAAAGCCTTAAGTCAGTTGCTATTCGAATTATATCGGTATTTCCTGTACAATTACACTCATGAAGTCAATTTCGTAAGGATTAAATGTTGACCTGGAATAAGTAGCTTTTACTATTTCTGAGTGGCTTGACCGGAGGTGCGTGAAAGAAATTATGAAAAGGCAAAAGCAAGGCCAGAGACAGAAGCTTCGGGACGAACCGCGCTCGTTATTGTAATCGCACTATACTTTCGACTCAAAATGACCGCGGCCCTTGGCACTCTCGGAAAGTTGGATTTCCTTTTGGGCCAATTTGATTGGATTGTGTCATGTCAAGTTAAGATCTGACTTATGTAAATGTACTTGGCAACCCTACGATGAAGGATCAATTCCTTCTCCGTGTCATAAGCAAACCTGATGCCACTTTCTTTTGAAGTTTTGACATATTGATCCTTAGACATGATGTTTCTGTGTTGTACCAAGTGTGTGAATTCCGCAAAGTCATGCTTACTTTTGACCGTTCGACTCTAGTGAAAGTCTTCTTAAATCTTGTCAATAAGTGAGGTCAAGACGTGTTCTAGATGCCCAAACATTAACAATTATTTCTTTGGTAACAGTTACTTCAAATAGTTTGGTGTTATGAGATACAAAATTATTAGGAAAAATTATCCAATCAATTTTATATTCATTGTATGAATGTTGATTCAATACTAAATTTTCTCAATCGTATCAATTTAGTTATAAATTTTTTACGTGAAATTTCAATTAAGTCTTTTATACTATTGATATAAGATGGCTAGCGATTAGTAGATCATCATATTTGGCGATTTCCTACAAAAAATTAATCAAAATGATTATATTAGAATTTTATATAAATATTAAGGGTTAAATTGATAAAATTAAAAATTTAATATTTAATTGATATTCGTATGATAAATTTAGCACTAATCGGATATTTCTCCCAAAACAATTTAACAGTAAGAGCACGGGACAAGATGATGCTACTCAAACGCATAGAATCCCTCCTTTTTTGCTGCAGCCTAGTTATCTGTTTTTTCTTCACCATGTCTTGCCCATTTCCTAGAAATTTCACGTATACAAAGTCTAAAGTTCCTCAGCGGTCTCGATGTTAATGAGTTCTATGAATTTGAGCCGTCACATCATGTGGATCCTCTACCAGATTTGCTGACTTGCTGACTTGACTGGACTAAGAAAATGGACCGCATGCTAAAGAAAAGTGAATGACAATCTATTCATTTAGAAGAATTCTTTTGCCGAGTGTCCTTGAAATATTTATTAAGTATACTTTCCTTAGAAAAGCCTTGTTAATGAGTCCTCTCAGGCCACTTAGAATTAAAAATAAGCATAATTTCAAGATAAAATCGAGAATCGGATAACTAGATCAATGAAAACTCGTATGATTCTAGGTTTTAGAGAGAGATTGTCCGATTTCTAATTCCACTTTTTTAGGAATCGAGAACCAATAACCATAATTAGAATTAGTAATCAAACTAAAAATCCTAACATCTCTAAATATATTTCTTGACTCACTTTATTTTATGTGGTGTGTTTTCTTTCCTCTTCTCATCTTTTTCTTTATGTTGGAATTCCTTTTTATATATCAACTAAGTGAATGTTTTATATAACCATTTTTATATGAATTTTCTTAATGAGGAGATTATGATCGTTACATAAAATGAAAATACAGTAAATTGGAAATGATAAAAAAGAATTTCATCGTGTTGTTTGACAAGTGCCCCCATGACACTTATTAAAAACAAATAACTTATAGTAATACTGTCTTCGAGGTATTTTATGTGCATAATCTAAGGACAATAAATACATGGAACTGTGAAATTCACTTAATTAGTTGCCTTAACAAAATTCCTCTTAAAGAAGAAAACATAACTAGAGGGATTAAAAGTAGTTAGATTTAGTATAGGCAAATAGGTGGATCGGATTGGGTCAAAATTATTCCAACCTAAATTGACATGTTTAATATGTTTTGACCTATTTCCATACAACACAAACCTAATGAGCCATTCCCGACCCAATCCATCTCATTTATTGAATATAATTAACCCATATAACAATATAGTCTATCAAATATGGGTTTAGAAATGGGTCTATATGACCCATTTTGACAGTCTAGTTAGATCTATATAATAATAATAAAAACAATAAATATGAAATTGTGGGATCTATTTTGTTCATGGAAAGAACTAAGAAACATTGCCTTCTGAAGTATAAAAGACATCAACGTGGAAGTGACGAGGAAGTTGCTGAAATGTTGACCTAAGTCAAGCTCAAATGAAACCATATTAGGGGGGTCAAGGTCAAGTAAAAAATCCCAAGAAAAGCATTCACAACGATACCAAATGCACCACTTAGACCAGGGACTAAGCACAAATAGACAGATGGTTCGTAGAAATATCTCATACACGGCAGACAACTCAGCTTTGAAGCTAATTGAGTGAGTGACTGAACTCTTACCCCATCTTGCACGCAGGCGTTGTCATCTCTGCTTGACCATTTCAAAATTCTGTGACGTGAATATTTCTTACACGAGTTCTGTTGGATATGTTTTAGTCACCTTAGTGCAAATCTCTTGTGTTCCTTTTGGAAAAGTTGGTTGCATAACTAACGGCAATTCTTGTTTTGCCTTGATTTTGAACAGGGAAGTAGGAAAACAGAGACATTGATCTTCCCTGATTGATTGTAATTAATTTTATTTGATGTTGTAATATTTTATTACTTTAGATAGTGGTCTAGAACAGCCTGTATATAGGCTCTTTTATCATCAGCATTATATACACAAAAATATACAGACATTCTCTTTTTTGCTTTATTGTAACATGGGGACCAATCAACCTGCAGCCATTCCAGTCAAGAGATGGGAAGTCGGTACCCTAAAATAAGAGCAGTTGATCTGGGGGCTGGCTGGTCACGAAAGGATGGATCAAGCCTTCCCTCTTTGATGCATGCTCCAACAAGGACTTCTTGGTACTGTGCTCCACGTAATTGCCTTAGTGTTTCCGTTGCTTTATTAACTGATGGTTCATTTGGTTTCGACAGTTTTTCTGATTTCGAAAGTGGGTATAACGTTTAGGATGGGCCTAGACTTTTCTTCTAATCGGGCACAGTCGAGACGTGTCTGTGTGCCGAGTCCGGCGAAGGAAGTCGGGCAGTCACCAACAGCATGTGGACTCCCGCAGTCGCTAAATGCCCAGCAGGTTCCAATTCCCTTTGGGAGACATTCAGGGTGAGTTAGCTTTAAGCAATTAGATAACATTCGGCTATGCAAACTCATGATAATAGTTTGGGGATTAAGGGACGAATTTCTGCCTATGGATTAGAAACTTGGTATCCCAAGTGTAAATAAATTACATGTTTGTGCTATCACCATCTTGGTTTTGGCTCACATCTTACATCGTCAAAAATTTAGATGGAATTATCTTGCAGGAACTAACATTGAACATCGTTATGGACGGAAGCGGTGCAATTATAATTTGTCCTGTTGAAAACAATTTCCCACTAGAAGAAGTGTCATCTTCAGAGAAGAAACTCGAGCATTGAGCTACAGATAATTTGCCGTGCTTTGTTGTTGTCGCTGTGGAGAATCTACGAGGCATTCAGGGTGGCCAACAAGCAATTCGTAGGCCTAAACTCTGGTGGGAAAGGTGTCGATCCGGTGGCCACTTGTCATTCACTAGGGACACCTGAAGCCTTTGGGATTGTGAGAAACCCAGAAGATCCAAGCCGTGTTAGAATCAAAGCTTCTAATGGCTCCTTCTCACACGTCATCAATCTATTTCCATTTCCTATATCTTACATAAGACTAATGCTCCATATATTACGATTGGTTGAGAAATTACTACATGAACGTCATACATGTATTGATAAATATACAATCTGTTACGACTAGTCTACTAATTTGGATGCTAATTATGGTCCAATTATTTGAAGGGCCAACTTAGCTACAGTTCTAGCCTGTCACGTTATTTTATAAACCAATTTAGTAGACCAAGGTTGTTCCTTACGCATTAGCATGTTAGATAGACACTAGCCGGATGAAAAATTTCGAGACTTATTTGAAGTAGAGATTGAGAATAATGAAGAAACCAGAATGATTATTGTGGTAGAATTTGTTTTGTAGGTGAGAACAAGCAAACGAGTGACAATTTACTATCAATGTGATGAGAGTGACGCATGAATATGAGATGAAGACTCATGTGTTTGTTTTGAGTTTCACTAAGAGATTAGAAGGCAAGTATCAAGTCACCAATGGTCTTGGACCATATAATGTTGAGAAAACTCCCTAATTTGTTTTGAAGATTGACCAAACCTTCCATAAATGTTTATTAAAAAAGTATTTTCAAGTAATGTTCATGAAGAGATGATTCTTAGACCCTATTATTAATACATCTGAAGTTGTAAATACTTACTTCAAGTACTTCATAAATATGTGTCATGGATATCATTAGCAATATGAGGATATCAACAAAGCTTGCGCACGAATATTGTCAAGACGTTTGGTATCTTTAGACTATGAAAAATATATCCAAACTCAAGGAGTATTCAGACTTAGACAAAGAGAAGTCTGTAACTTGAAAAAACCATATAAACATTTGTAACTAACTTGAATAATAGTTGGTAATACAAAACTAAGTAGTAGCTTAAATGAAGAAATGTTGGGAAACTCTATAACTGAAGTTAGTAATTTCAAAAAAGAATCAATAAATTTAATGAGTTGATAAATTTTAAAAAATTAAATGAAGTAATAAAAGAAGATTTGGTAAATCAGAACAACTTGACAACTTAATAGGAGGGAAGATTACCCAAAAAGTCATAAACATGTTATATAAATGCTAATTTATTCCTAAATATTGTAATTTGATCAATTGAGTTATAAACCTTTTGATATATCAAAATAGACCTCCCAACCAATTTTGGTAGCAATCGCTCAAGTGGACAGCTGGCAACAATGTGAACAAATTTTATAAATCTTTTAATTTTTTTTCCTTCTTCCTCCACTAGTCATCGGGCCTTAGCGATGGCCAAAGATTGACCCCTAATGAGGGCACACATCAACCTCAAGCGTGGTTGACCCTCATTAGCCCTTGCTTGTGGTTAGTGACCGATGGAGCGAGAAGAAAAAAGAAAAAGAAAAAAAAAGGAAAAATAATATAAAATTCAAAAAAAATTCAAAAAATTCATCTACATTAGTACTAGTCATGCTACGTAAAACAATTGATATCTATGTTAGTGATTACCTGGTAAAATTGACTAAAATGACTACATTAGCAAATCTTTAAAATATTTATGAATTAATTGGTCAAATAAAAAAAATTATGATTGAATTTGAATCCGCACATTAAGTTCATGACTTTTTTTGGCAACTATCCTCCTAATAGAACAAAAACTAGTACGTCTAACAAATAAAGACTAGTAAAATTCATATAAGAGTGGATAATTATTGCATTTATAAGAAAGATAAAAAAAAAAATTATATATTATAACCAAAGTTGACAAACGTAAAATTAAAACAAGTAAAATAACTGTCGGTAAAGAGCTAAAGTGAACTTGGTAATTTTGTAGGCTAATAGTAGAGAAGTCACATTGTCTTTCGTGGGATCACAAGTTTTTTTGGTGAAAAGGTAAGTGTTATAAAGGGAGGTCAAAAAGTACAAAGAACTGGCTTCAAAAAAACTTGCACTATAATGAACAGGCTCAAAAGAGTGGAAGGAAGCCATACAAAACCAGGTGGAGTAAAGTAACAATGCCCAGACGCAACGCCCTTGGCACCAAACCTAGACAAAAATAGAAGGGTCTAACTCCTAGGATCGTTGCAATCTCTTATTCTTTGAGGAATCCTCCACATTCTTGAAGGTGCAAGCCTTGTCTTGGACTACCTTCATAAGATGCTTCTTCATGTCGGATGTAGAGCTCTGTACCCCCCGAAGAGCATATCATTCTTATTCTTCCACACAACGTGGCAAAGAGCGCCAAAAGAGAAATGGCCGATACAACTGTGAAAGTCCTTACCCGAAAGCAAGGTCGAGGCCCAGGTAAGGTTGTCCTCCCAAGTCTTGTTTCTCCAAGGAAGACCACACCGAGTCGCCCAAAAGGAGGCAACACCCGAGGTAACATGGCATCCAAAAAATAAATGATTAATCGAGTCTGGCACCTCATTACAAAACGGACAGAAGGCAACTTCAATCCTGCCATAGGACATGAGAAGGGACTGGGTTGGTAACCTTCGCTTGGTTATGAGCCACGGGTTGAGTTGGTATTGAGGAAGGATGGCATTGTTCTAGATGAAGCCATCCCACCCAACTCAATTATTTTTCTGCCTAATAAGCTCCCAAGCCGAGGCCACCGAAAACTTACTCAACAAAGCCTCTGACCAGCAAAAACGATCATGAGCGTTCGTCAAAGAGGGGAGCAGCAAATCCCAAGCTTCGGTCACCAATCTAATAGCCTGACCGTCATCAGTGAAGAGATCCACCACCTTAGCCTGCCTAGATAAGCCAGAGCTATAGATGAGAAAATCTAAGAATAAGAGATTTAAGGAACCACCGGGATGCCAATTATCAAACCAGAGCGACGTGGAGCGTCCGTCACCTATTCTCTAGTGGAAGCGGAGCCGAAATTCTGTCCTTAGTTGAAGGAGTTTTTTCCAAGCCCAATAACAAGTCGGCTTCTTTGACACCCAAAAATTCCCTTTTTTTTAAGAAGGTAGAGTGGATCCATCTGCACCAAAGGGCCTCCTTATCTGAAAATAAAATCCATATGTGTTTGAGCATAGCCACCTTATTGCACTCACGCAAACTTCAGATACCAAGACCCCCTTCCACCTTAGGTAGGCAGACATTCTCTCGGAAAACTTTGGCACCTCCTCTATCCAGCTTGGGTCCCTTCCATAGAAATTATCTCAGGATCCGTTCAATCTTATCCATCACTTATGTTAGGCAGAATAAAGACACTGGCCTAGTAGGCTTGAATGGCATGAAGGATTGACCTTATCAATTAAAGACGTCCAACAGCAGAAAGGAACCAATGAGTCCAGGATTCGACCCTGGTGGTGATGTGCCTAATGAGAGCCGCACAATCCGCCTTCCCAATCTCGATGTGATGATTGACACACCCAAATAGCGAATTAGGAGGAATCCCTCTTGGAAGCCAAGTTCCTATAAAATATGTTCTCGTAATAGCGAAGAACCGCCATAAAGGAATACCTCACTTTTTCTCTGATTTGGGATAAGGCCACTCCAAAAAGAGAACCACTGAAACCCTCTTTAAGAAGCAAAATAGAAGGCAAGTGACCTTCACAAAATAAGAACACATCATCTGCAAAGAAAATGTGTGAGAATCTAGTGGCCTTGCACCTCCAATAGAATCTAAAGTCAGATTGATTGGAGCATCTCTGAAGAATTTCATAAAGAACCTCCATAACCAATGTAAATAAATAAGGAGATAAATGATCCCCTTGGCATAGTCCTCTCCCACTTGGAAAGAAACCATGAAGCTCCCCATTCAACGTTATGGAAAACTGAGTCCTCACACACGTCATAATGAGATGAACCAGTCAGTTAGGAAATCGAAAGGCCAGGAGGACACACTCGAGGAACTGCCATTCCACGGTGTCGTAGGCCTTCCTAAAGTCAACCTTGATAGCACATTTAGGAGTGTAAGGCTCCACATGAAACCCCGCAAACAGCTCTTGAGCCAAAAGGATATTGTCCCTAATACGGCGTCCCTTGACAAAAGCATTCTGGGAAGTGCTTATGAAGTCCTAAAGCACACCTGCAACCCTATTCGCCAACACTTTAGTGATGACCTTATAAATCATATTGCAACAAGCGATGGATCTGTAATCATCAATGTAGTCGCATTGGGCACCTTTAGGACCATCATCAAAATGATGTTATTAATTTCTTTGAGGATCCTCCTTGAAATAAAAGTCATTTACCACTTCCGTAACCAGCTGACCCACCGTGTCCCAATTTTCCTTAAATAACTCAACCATGAAGCCATCCGAACCAAGCACCTTCCCCCGAGCGAGGGAGAAAAGGGTGTCCCAAACCTCCTGATCAAACGGGCCTATCAAGGACAATAATCTGGTCATCACTCAAACAGGACTGAAGAACCTCCCTAAAGTCAGCGGCCGTAGGGGACTCCCACTCTAGTCGAGGCATAAGAAGGTTGTGGAAATAATCCACAAAGTGTTGTTGAACTAGCCGAGGCTCATTAATTTGGACTCCTAAAGCATCCATCACCAAGAGGATCCTATTCCTCAACTATCTCTTTTTAACGTAATGGTGAAAGAACTTCGTGTTCCAATCACCTTCCTTTAACCATCTTATTCTAACCTTCTGTCTAAAGAAGGACTCTTCGTAAGACCGAAGCTCAACTAATGAACGTCTTTGCACTCTCTCTAAGTCTGCTAGAGTCGCACTAGTCGGATCCTAGGCAAGTTGAACTTGAGTTTGCTTTAGCGCTTCCCTTGCTTCGGTAGCTTTGATAGAGATGTTAGCAAAAAAAAATTTATTCAGTTGCTTGAGACGATTTTTAAGAGCCTTCAGTTTGCTTACAAGTCTAAACATCGGCACCCCTAAGCTTGGAGCGTCCCAAACTTGCTTCACAAGGAGCATCCCAAACTTGCTTCACAAGTGAGTCGAAGTCCGGGTGACGCATCCAAAAATCAAAGAACTTGAAAGGCCTTCTCCTATGAATTGGGTTTTGGACCTTAACCACCATAGGACAATGATAAAAAAATCCCAGGTGATAGAAAAGAGACCTCTGAATAAGAGAAGATGTGACTTCAAGAGGTGTTAATCAGCACCCTGTCAATCTTTCTTGCCTTGCGTAAAAACGCTGAAGAGGAAGACCAAGTGTACCTGAACCCCACGTATCTCAAGTCATCCAGCTCCGCCTAGTCAAGGCATGACCAAATTCGTCGAAACTTGGCAACCAACGATCTGAATCACCCAGTCTGTCCGAGGGGTCTCTAATAGCATTAAAGTCGCCCATTACCAGCCAAGGTTCCTCCTGCAAAGTGAAACTTCTAGCTACTAGGTCCCCTCATTAACGACGGTGCGCGGTGAAAGAGTGCTCAGCATAAACGATAGAAATCACACAAGTCAAGCCAAATTCCACCCACCGAAGCTTTCCATGAACAACCTAATCCGATATGGATAAAGATTCAAAAGAAACCACAAAAGGATCCCAACCAACCCAAATTCTACCCCTATTTGAGTACTCCAGGTTAGCTATCCAACACTAGTTGCTTAGTAGATTACTAGAGATGTCAAGAAACCAGTTATGAGGAACCTTAGTCTCAACAACCCCCACCAAGGATAAGTGATTCGCCAAGATGAGGTTTCTCACTTCCGCTTGCTTAAGAGGGGTGACAAGCCCCCTGATATTCCAGCATCCTATGTACATATTTATATATTTACAAGATGAGAAAGGAACTTACCTCCTTTTGGAGGATTTACTCCTAGTGGAAGGAGGGGATGGCCTTATCACGGTAGGAGGAGGGTCTGGCATCAAGGCTAGCAACTTTTCTTGCATGGTCAAAGGAGGAGGGTCTTGTACTAGAGCTAGCCTTTCTATCCTCCAAGGCAGCCTTTGGCGAAGGGCATGAGGAAAGGAGATCGTCATTTGAAGTGTCCACTGCACGCTCGCCCTTGGCTGAACAAACCAAAGCAGGGATGTTCATATCCAAGGAGCTGACTATCTCATCTAGAGGAGAGGAAGCATCGCCAATCAGCCCCGAGGTAAAAGGTTCCTTAGGGGCCTTATGTGTATCACACATAGTCGGTACCGATGGACTTCCCTCTACAACAAGGTGAGACTTCTTCTTCTTGTTTTTAACTTGCCTCTAGCCTTGTTCAGTAGTCATAGAATCTTCCGTGACGAAATCAATTACCACATAAGGAGTTAAAGCAGCATGAACAGCAGCTTTGCCCTTTTGGGCTACAATGGGCTGAGAGGCCTTGGAGAAGGCATCGCTATTGTGGCCAAATACCCCACACTTGAGGCATTCCACGGGCTTCCATTCATACTCCACATTTATGGATCTAGCTACACCTTCCACATTGACTTTCACCGTAGAGACTCTTGGATGACTAACTTGGATTTCAACACTCTAGCATGGGAGATCATTCTCTTGCCTTCAGTGCGTTGATTAACATGTAGAAGCTTCCCAATGGAACTAGCAATGGCACTAATCGTCAGTGCGGACCAAAAGTCAAGAGAGAGGTTTTTGAGCCTTATCCACATCGAGATAGAAGCTTGTTTGCTCTTCTTTAACTCATAAGGGGCTTCCATTGCTGCAAAATAAGAGGGACCCTAGCAATGGTTAGCGGTCCCTCCTCTATTATTTTCATTCTGAATACCGGGTCCGGCACATGAAAGAAATAGAAGCCTTGGTTGTTTGCCAAAACATCTACAAGTTTTGGGCCCCAAGTACTCGTAAGTACATCTTCGGTATGGCTGAGCGCGATTCTCGGGTTACCCGGGAACCGGAACCGAACAGGAGGAGGGTCCGATTCGGTTCCTGGTTCCAAGGGGGACCGGTCCCGGTTCCAAGGGGGACGGGTTCTGGTTTTGGTTCCTTTTTTCTGGGAACCGGGAGTTCCGGTTCCAAGTCGAATCGGAATCGGTTACTTAAGGCAGAAAGAAGCGGACGCCCCCTCTCTCTCTCTCTCTCTCTCTCTCTCTCTCTCTCTCTCAGACTCACTCGTAGCCGCCCCCTCTCTCTATCTCTCAACCTCAATCCCGCACCCGCACATTCCCTCGCCCCCTTCACCGGCGTCCCCCGAGCCATCGGTCATCTCCGCGCAGCACCACCGTGTCTCCACCTACAAAACTCGCGACCGCGAGTGCTGCTAGCGGTCTGATCTTCCGCCACCCTGCAGCCATCCGAAGCGCCACCCCCCGTCGCTGTTCCCACGCCCCGCCTTGCTGGTCACCGTTGCTCCACCAGCGCTGACGCCTGCTGCAACCACGACCCAGCGCCGCTACTCCTACTCTACCCACTACAGCCCTTAGCTCCGCCGGCTATTCCTCTCACCCACAAGCTCCGCCACGTAGCAAAACGCCTCCGCGCTCCTGCTCACCTGCGATTACCGCCGGGCTGCAGGCCGTCCCTACTTTGCCGGTGAGCTACTACTGCTTGAAATATGTGTAGAGTGACTGCAATTAGCTCTATCTTGTTCTTTTGGTATTGTTCTTTCTTTTTAGTTGCAGGGGGTCTTTTTCCATGTTGAGGGGGGCTTTGTTTTGTTATTTGTGAGTAGGTTGCTTGATTTTTTGAAGTTGTGAGAGTGGTGACAATTTCGGATGTATAAAATGCGAAAAATTGAAGTTGTGAGAGTGGTGCTCTAGTCTAGTGTACTGTTCTCGAGTAAAACAGCTCGACCTTGGATGTTCTAGTGACTTGTATGTGATGTTCTAGTTGAAGTTTGGCTTTGGCCTCTAAATGAAATTGTAAAGGACTTCTTGGAGTATAACATACTCAAACTTGGGACAAAACAAACAAGTATAAGTGGGTGAAATCGTTATTCTTTGGAAAGACTGGATCTGGAGATTTTGGGACCGACTCTTGATGAATGCATGGACTGTAAGGCAACCTTTTTGTCGAAATGTCACTTCAGTTTCTTAACAAAATTTGTAAAGGACATCCTGAGATACAACATATCAAAAATTTAGAGAAAACAAACAAGAATAGGTAGGTGAAATCATGGTCCTTTGGAGATGATTAGATCTGGAATTGCGGTACTACGAACAGGGATTTTAACCGTCCATATTTAATTATCTAAGACGAATTTAACTTCGATGTTTTCATGAAGTATCTACCTTATGGTCTTGGCTATCACATAGTCAAATTTCATAATTTTTTAAGGTCATTTGGGTATTTAATCGGAAATGGTTCTAAAACTGTGCAATCTGATGTGTTCAGATCTTGTAAGTTGCAATGCGTGGATTATATCATTTTGTATGAGGTTTTTTTGGAAATGTGTTCTACATGAAATATCTCTCTTCATGTCTTCCCTACAACATATTTAAACTTCGTAATTTTTGTAGTTCATTTATGTATTTAACCAAAAATGTTTCAAAAACTGTGCAAGTAGAGAATAGGAAAAGTAAATCAATTTTATCTTTTAAGCTAGAACGAATTGGACTACAATTTCTTCATGAAACTTGTACCTTTAGGTCTTAAATACAACGTGTCCAAATTTCATAATTTTCTGAGTTTTATTTAAGGGTTTAATCGAAATTGTTTTCAAAACTTGTACTTCTAGACATTCTTGTTCTAGTGGTGTTTTATTTTTACTTTCTAGTTTGTTATTTGTTTTGAAATTTCTAATTATATTCTATTATTGTTATGCAGTGTGAAGTTAATATATCAAGATAATATGCCAATGGAGGTGGAGGGATGTGAGGAGATAACTCCAATTACGGAATTGGAGTTTTCCAATGATGAAATTGAAGAAGAGGCACCCCCTACCTTGAGTGCCACAAATAAGGTACCCGGTTCTCATCCTTCCCATGATAAGAAACATACATTTGAATGTTGGAATCATTATTCGAAAATTAGTGATAAGGATGGAAACATATATCAAGTGAAGTGCATTCATTGTGGGTTAATACTTAAGTACCGTGTTTGTAACGGTATTTCTGCAATGAGGAAGCACTTGACCACATGCAAGAGGTTTCCCGTAATTTAGATAAGATGTAGAAATTCTTTGTACCATGTAATGTTAACATGACTGGCAAGGGAGGAGGAGATTCTAGTACTGATAGCATCTTATCGACATGGGCATTTAATCAAGAATAATGTATGCTAATGCTTGCTTGGTTAATCATTCTTGATTAGCAACCTTTTTCCTTGGTTGAGTGTGTTGGATTTCGTGAATATGTTAGTGAGTTACAACATCTCTTCAAACATATATCACGTTTCACAGTGGCAAAAGATTGCATGAAGTTGTTTTTATGTGAAAAAATTTCTTTGAATAATTATTTTGGAAAGATTAATTCTAGGATCGCACTCACGACTGATACATGGACTTCCAATCAAAATCTAAATTATTTGTCACTGCACATTTTATTGATGAAAATTAGAAGTTACATAAAAGAATCATCAACTTTGTGGTAATGCATAGTCACAGGGGTAGGGAGATTGGAAAAATGGAGGGATGCATTGAGGAGTGAGGAATATAAAATAAAAAAAAATGTGTCGATAAATACCGTGGATAATGCTAGCTCGAATGATGTTGCAATTAGCTATTTAAGGGATAAACTTTCGAAACAAAAGTCGTTAATATTAGATGGTAGTGTTTTGCACATGAGGTGTACAGCTCATATATTAAATTTGATTGTGAGAAATGGCTTGACTATGGTATGTGACTCCATTGCACGTAATCGAAATGTAGTTAGATATGTAAAGAGTTCTCCCACAAGAACCCAATGATTTCAATCTTGCATTGAGAAAGAAAAAATCACTTATAAGAGTTCGATAGTTCTTGACGTCGCCACTAAATGGAACTCCACTTACCTCATGTTAGACACCGTCATAAAATTCAGAAAAGCTTTCGAAATGATAGAAGATCACGATCCATCTTTTGTAAGTGAGCTTAATCATGAAACTCTAGTGAAGATGATTGGGAAAATGTTATTATTCTTTCAGATTTTCTCAAAGTATTCTATGATGCCACCAATCAGATGTCTGGGACTTCATATATTATTTTAAATGATTATTTTGAAAAGATAGCTCTTTTGTATAGAAATTTGAAATATACGATCAATGCTTCGGATCTTAAGCTTCAAGATATGGGTGTGAAAATGAAAGAAAAATTTAACAAATATTATAGAAGCTTGGATAAAGTAAATTTGATGGTGTTGATTGCGGTTGTGTTAGAATCTAGAGCCAAGTTAAATTATGTGAGTTTCTTGTATGAATAAATTTATAATGATGAATCGAAAATTAAAGAGATGCATTACAAGGTGAATGATACATTGGAGCGTTTGTATGAATTTTAATAGCAATCTTCTCTTATTTCAAGTTATCAAGATTTGTGTGGTCATAATTTGGGTGTAAATAGTAGTAGTTCATATTCCAATGCCGATACGGGTGGTAGTGAATGAATAAATAAGCATAACGCCCAAACTTGGAAGAAAATGTTTTTCTACTCGAATGAACAAGGGCACGATAACAACAAATCCGAGCTTGATGAGTATCTTCAAGAAAAAAAATGAAAAGGATCTTGGTCTTGACATTTAGATTTGGTGGAAGACTAATGGCTCAAAATATAAGATCATTTTCTTGATGGCTCGAGATGTTTTGTCAATTCCTGTAATTACCGTTGTTTCATAATCAACTTTTAATATATCGGGTCGTGTGCTTGATGGCTTTCAGAGTTCTTTAACTCTAAAAGTAGTTGAAGCTTTGATTTGCACTCGAGATTGGTTGAAAGCCGTTCGTGTACCGCTTAATGTTGAAGAATGTATTGAGAACGCAGAACTATTTGAGTTGGGTAAGTAATGTTTATATTTTTATATATTGTAATTTTTTTTGTATATCTGATAAATGAATATTTTATTTAATCTCTTCATATTTTTTTTAGATATGATTGGTCTTAATGCGAAGATTATCGTCGATAAATAAAGTTGGTAGTATCGCATTTGCAATGGATCCAACGGTTGAGAAGTCAAGTAAGGTTTTTTGTTGACTTCTTGATGAATAATTTTGTTTGTCGTAATTTTAATGCAAGCTCATTTTTATATACATTAAATTTTTTAACTATGTCGTCAAAAAATTTATGAGCCTTTAAATGGGCAAAATGACATGCTTCATGGAGTATTATCGATATTTAATTATTATTTTTTTTGCGTCTTTACTTAGGATTTTGATTAATTTACATTCATGTCTTTATAAGGTTTTGTTGTGCCAAATGAATCATAGGGAAATGTTGCAGAGTCCACACTAAGGAATAGATGAAAATTTGAGATCTTGTTGGCACTTCTGGTTTTTCATCTCTTTAGAAACTTCTTTGGAAACTTCTTATTAGTTTTGATTATGTATGTCCAAATTCTTGACAGTTGGCATTAGTATTTTTGTTAAGATGTGGGAAGTTACCGTATAGTATACGCGTACGTTATATTTTTTTTTTGGTAACGTACACGCACGTTATAGTTTCTTTTGGTAACGTGCGCGTACATTATATATATATATTTTTTTTGCTAATGAACACGTATGTTATAGTTTTTTTTTGGTAACGTGCGCGTATGTTATAGTTTTGTTTTGTAACGTGCGCGTACGTTATAGTTTTTTTGGTAACATGCGCGTACGTTTTATATATATTTGTAATGTGCGCATACATTATAATTCAAATCTGAAAATAACAACAACAAAAAAAACCTGTTGGAACCTGGAACCGACCCTGGAACCTACGACAGGGTAGGTTCCAGGTTCTCGGTTCTAACGGGTAGGTTCCTAATTCCTCATTTGGAGGAACCTGTATCCAATGGTAGGTTCCAGGTTCTAGACGGAACCGAACTAGAACCTGAAACCGCTCATCCCTAATCTTCGGTGAGCTGAAAGGGAAGTCGTATCCCCACAAAATAACCCACCAAGAATTCGTTCCACTTTGGATCAGCTGCCTGCAGCACGTCGACAAACAAGTTTACCACAGCTCTCTCCCCGATCACAGCCGAGGGGGAATGTAGGATAGCTTGTACCCCTTCACGGCTAGCCTCGCCACATTGGCCCAAGACCTAGCTTGGAGGGTAGAAGGGCTTGAAGGCTTCCCTTGAGGTCTAGCACAAGGGGCCCAAGAACGGCTACGACCCCTTAAACTTCCACCACAAGCAAGCCTGTCATTTGGCCCACGAATGGAGCCACTCGTGCCCGCGTCACCACCCCCCTGACGTCGAGGTGCCTGAGGCAGTTTACCAGCAAGCTGTTCAACAACCAGAAGAGACCGGGAGGTCGTGCCTTTCCCTTTCCCATCACTTGGATGAGTCTCGCCCGAAGATGACGCCATCCAACATAGAAAAAAAAACCCCACAACCAACCCAACTAGATCTCTACAAACAAACCAGGAGGGAGAGATCCATACTAGGGCCTTACTACAAGGGGGAAGGACGGGATGGGGCTTCCTCACCACCCCAAAGCCTAATCCAAGCTTCCAGACCCACACGAGCAGCACCCACGAACAGAGGTGGTGACTAGTCGGGCAAATCTACTACACCTAGGGTACTCAAGATCTCCTCAGCGGGGAAGAAGGAGACGAAATCATTCGATGAGGACTTCAAGTTCGATCCTTATTATAGGCCAATTTCTCCTTTTCCTTTTCTTTGAGTATTTGCTAACTATCCATGTGGAAGGATTTTTTGGGTTTCAAAATGCTTGAGGGACTATTGGTGACGGGGTCGAAACCACATATCTCAATTGAATAATTACGGCTCCAAACCACATATTTTGTAACAAGTGAAGGTGCCCTAAATCACCGAAAGATGGTAGTCATGATGTTAGTCGTTGCTTGTCCTTTCACTAATAAAAAAAGAAGGGAAAAACCTATGTTTTTAACTCATTGTGAATTAACCACTGGAGGTTCGCTCCAGTGGCCACCATTCCAACTTGAAAGGGGAAGGTATGGGGGGGTTCAAATCCCTATCCTCTCATGAGGGGGATAGGGGTGGGGACGATTTCATTTCAGAAGTGGGTTTCGACCCCCACGCCCTGCAAGGAGGCAGTGAACAAGTTTGAGAGTGAGTATTAGAGTAGGATTAGAGTAGGACCGACAAAAAAAAAAACTCACTGTGAATTAATTACCTATGATACTCTAGCGGAGTGAGAGTGAAGCCCATTGGTTCGCGTTTGGCATATAAACTGAAACTCGTCTACGGTTTATTTCATCCTCATGTTACCTAAAAGTATTTGCTACATGGGCGATAGTTATACCACATCTTTCGGTTGGGTGATATATAACCGAGTCAATCATTCGTTTTTTTCACTTTTCCATATTATCCTGTCCAGGGAAACGAGTTCTAAATGGGCCTTAAGTACATAGGATCAGATCCATGACAATCATCCCCGATACATCTTATGATATTCAACCTCGGTGTTCTGTCTACCCATAAATCAATGACCGCATGAAATTTGCACTATTCTCTCTCGTAAGTCTTGCATTGACCACATTTAAGGTGATATTTCTGTAATTTTGATAGGAAAATTGATGTGAAAATCATAATATATCTGCCCCTAGCACCAGGTTCACATAATGGTTACGAACACAGCTCATCAAGGGATGGATCTCAGGAATGGGGAGCCACTGATGCTAACATCTAGCTAACGGTTGCTGCCATTGAATTCCCCACTGCAAGGTAAATTCTTCGACTCACTTTTTGCACAGAATGCTATCACAAAAAATATTACAGCAAATTTAGAAATCTGGAGTTCCAAATGTCATTTTTTATTCAGGTATGCAAAGAGCCTAAGTCTCTACACGGTCGAGCTCATCAACTAGCCTCTCTCTCTCCAGGAGTGGCCCTCAACACCTTGACCAAGTACTACAAGGCCGAATACAACGCAGTGCGCAGGCACTCCCCTACGACCTACGTAGTGATGTCGAACCACCTCGAGCCAATGGCTTAACCAGGACTGTGTTCGACGTGCACTACTACAATCTGTTCTCGTCTTCGACAACATGACGGTCCAACAGAACATCGATCTCATCTACTTGAACAGGACGGCTTAGTTGAACAATGTTAACACGGTGAACGGTCCTCTCAGCTTTATGGGTGAGTCCAACGGTGACACCATCTGACAATTTTTTTTACGATGAGAAAGCCCGGAGCTGAATGATATGAAATGCTTACCAAATTTTTTTGCTGATTTGATTTGCGAATTGGGTGAAGGTGAATGGGTGGCTGAGTGGCAAGTGAGCGGAGCACAGCTACGAAAGAAGACTACTAAAGATTCGCAAAGGCACAGCTTGAGGTGTAAGGGAGAGCAATGTTCGGATAGGCGTATTGGACCCTCAAGAATGTCAAAGCCAAGTGGAGTCTGCAATGGATGGTCAATAATGGTTATATACAGCTTTAATCAGTTTACGTATTCGAATTAATTCGGTATTTTCCTATATAGTTACACTCTTATAGTTGATTTTTGCGATGATCAATTGTTGACCTCAGTCCGAGCACATTAAAGTGGAGTAAATAGCTTTGACTATTTCTGAATGGTTCATAGCGTTCATAGCCATGAGCACTATGATAGGATTACTTTGTGGGCCGACTTAATCGGATCGTGTTAAACTAAGATTTAACATACATGGTGGAACTTAGCAGCCCCTTGATAACGGACCAAGTACTTATGTTCGGACATGCCAATGTCTCATGCTTGAAATTCCTCTCAAAGAATTAAACATATCCAACCTTCTAACATTAGTACATCACCAATCAAAGCGACTTCCGTGAGCTCATACTCATTTAATTTTGAATGAGGACAAGGGCCGAACAACGGGGAAAAATAAAAGGCTCTTTTACCCAAGAGACTATAAAGGAGGAGCCGTTAAATTAAAATAAATGTTTGCTAAAAAAAAAATCAAAATAAATGAATCACGAGTGTTCCAGTTGATTTAATTACCTCTTCATGGAGATTTTTAATCATCAAGTTTCATTTAGCACTTGAAGCCCCTAATAAATTTATGTTTGGTGATCCAGATTTTTGGACCAACTGGAATACGATACTATATCATAAAAGAAAACCGGGTTTTCTAGTACAGGCGGAATAGCTTTCTCAGCAAGACGATACCAACAAAAGACATGTCCGTCTCTTTTACGCCTCGTCAGCTTTGTCTTTTTTTCGTGGACATTGACCTGCAACAACATAAAGGTGGTTGTATTGTCACACTCTGATTCAATCATGGATGGCGGGGGGAATTTGCAGTTTGATTCACTGGTAGAGTTCCCGAACATCACGAGACTTATGATTAACCCCTAGAGTTATGGACCAGTGTGACCATGCAATTATCCCGTGCGGTTTATCGGCCAGAGATTAGTCTAGTGATATGTGGAAAAAAAGAAGAAGGAGGAAGCCCATCCTCGGAGTCTTCAAAGATATTTCCATTCAGTGCGAAGCGTGTGAATCCCCGAACACGGCAACTTTTTGTCCGTTCCGCTCCAGTGAAGTCTTTTCTTGATTTTGTCAATAGCGTGGTCGGTCTACTGCCGTGTTTTAGGGGCTCCGTATATTCTGGCTCCGAAAGCCTAGATTTCTCTGTTCCTCTTTTTGGAGACCAGTGGATTCCCTTTTCCTCTTGCCCATTTCCTAGAAACTTCGCGTACATTAACTTACGAAAAAGATTCTCGCATGGTCGTGATGTTCCATGGACTCAATGAATTTGAGCCATCGCGTGCCGAATGGCACTCACATGATTTGGCGGCTGTTATTCACTGGCCTCTTGCGTGCTCATTACGCGGAATTATTTGCTCCAATAATTGGAGATCTGAGGAGTCAAAGAAAGGGCGACCACACGTTAATTGGACAGAGGAAAAGATTTTGACAGAATTAAAGGAGAGAAAGGGACCTTGCTGACTTGACCTGGACGTATAATGTCGACCACACGTTAAACAAAGGAGGAAGAAAATCTTCTTCGAAAGGTTCGAGTGCGCTTGAAATCGTTATTGAAGTATACTTCATTTAGAAAATTATTACTAATGAGTTCTCCCAGAATACTTATTGACTATATTTAAGGAAATATTTTCATTTTTGTTGGATCAATTACATATGACTTAAGAAGTACCGATACTTTTCGAGAGTTTTGGTGCCGTGTTGGACACTTCAACACATGTCCAACACAATCTGACACGGTCAACAAATATAAAAAAATCCAACACGTGGTTAATTCTCCCAACACACTCTGATATGTGAGTTCGGAATTTCGACACGTACAAGAAAATGGTTAAAATGTAAATATGTAAAAAATAAAAAATAAAAAGTAATAAAGGGAGAAATAAGTGATTAATTGCCAATGATATTAATAAATGGTGGATTAATGTTTTTAGTACAAATTCATTATAGGCTCTCTTATTATTTATTTATTTATTTATAAATTTGAATCAAATTATTTGATTGAAATAATCATGTATACATAAAAATATATATTTAATATACAACATATTTCAACGTATCGAAATTCTTTATTTTTTAAGAAATGACATATTTGCATGACTTATCGTGTCACGCGTGTTGAATGTCGATGTCAATGCCATCGATGTCAATGCCACTTAGCACATAGCACATACGAAACACAATATATAACACAAGGATAATCAATATATTGCAAATTGTGAATTTTTTTTCTTAATTAGTTTGTTAGATTTCGTTTGTTTCATGGATAACAACTTTTGAGAAATTGTTTTCTTGATTTCCTAATGTTACACAGAAAGCAAACCAGACAAGGATATTTTTCCTTCAATGAAAAAGAGTTCTTCTAAAATAGGAAAATCGGAAATTATTTTTCCTATTCTTTCTTTCACCCAGACCAATCACATTCTTCCCCATGCACTCCTTTTAATTATTTTTTATTTTCCTTTTCCCTTTTTTCTTCTTTTTTTCTCTTTTTATTTTATTTTATTTTATTTTATTTCTATTTCCTTTCCCTTCTTCCTCGGCCGGTTGTCAGCCACGGCGATAGTCAATGAGCTCATTGCTTGCCAAAATTTAGCCAACCACAAGCTTGCCAGCCAAGGCCTTGCCAACCTTTGGTGAGTGGAGGTTTGCAAAGGGAACCGCCCAACCAGGAACCACTTAGACTGGGCAAAACCGGCGGATTCTAGGCGGTTTTCATGGGCTTTGGTCTAGTTTATGGTTCTAGAGTAGGAATTAGACTAACTAGACCATACCAACTATATATTTTTTAATTTCATAATAAAAAAATTTGGATTGTGAGGACGAAGCGAGCCTCACGAAGTTCCTGCTTAGGCATGGGAAGTCTTTGAACAAGATGATCCTGTGCTTAGAGGCCGGCAAGGTCAAAGATTCTGTGCTCAAAAAGAAAATCAGATCCCGAATAGTGGAATTTTCCATGTCCTAAGCAACACATTAAAAGACTTCGTCCCAAACAAGGGTCCTCCGGACGGAAAATGGAGGTATCCCCCCACGGGGCTCTTCGGCCACAACCCCTCCAAACAAGGGGTTCGGAACCCACCCTGATCCCCGCGACGTCTTCCTCGGGTAACCAATCCTGGGCGTGGTACAGGGAAATGACGGGGTCTTCTTTCCCCAAAAGAGGAAAAAGAAGACGTGGCCGGCCGGCAAGGACGAAGTGAGGAATTTTCCAAGGTGGTTTAGAGGCCGGCAAGGTCAAAGATTCTGTGCTCAAAAAGAAAATCAGATCCCGAATAATGGAATTTTCCAAGGTGGCTTCTAATGAATTCTATAATTCATAGGCTAAGTCTTGACTGTTTCATACTCAATATTTGTTTGCACTTTGCTGGAACAAAACTATTTTTTAAGCCCTTCAATGCGTCAACTCATTGCGAAATTGCTGCCAACACAACAAACTAACCAGTTCCACCAAGTTGGACCGGTCAATAATCTACTACCCGCGAGACTAGCTAGTTTGATCCCTAATCCCAAAAATTAGGAACCAGTCCTCCCGATTTCATTTTGGAATCGGACCAAACCCGAATCAATCACTCCTATTAGCAAGGCTCAAGCTCGCTAATCTGGTGGGGCCAAAGTCTTGTCGACCTTTGTGGAGGCTCGAGCTTGTTGACCTTGGGCGAGTTCGACCTTATCTATGGCCAGTGGTTGGCAATCGGCTGAAAAATAATGAAAAGGAAAAAGAAAGAAAAGAAAAAACAATTAAAAATAAAATTTTAAAAAATAAAATAAAAAATATAATATTATTAAAATGAGTGTAAGGAAGAAAATCAAATTAGATTTTATATACTAAATGATGGAAAATATTTTCTAATTTATTTTCAAGTTTCAGCTGAATATCGAAAAATATTATCATTTTCTTAAAAAGTATTTTCCAAAAACGTCGCATTTTCTGTAAAACAATCAGAGCCTTAATGAGCATCTCAAGAGCACTCTTTAACAAAATCTTATTCATTAAGAGAAAACACAACAGGACAATAAAAGAGCAGTTAGATCCGTGGAAAAAAAAAAAGATTATTAATGACATTTCCTTGAATTTGTCTGAAGCATAGAAAGCACTAACATGCGAGGGACGGCGAAGTTGCGAGGGCGTCAACCCAAAGTCAAGTCCCACGAAGCATAGAAAGCACTAACAAAGTCAAGAACACTCTTTAACAAAATCTTATTCATTAAGAGAAAACGCAACAGGACAATAAAAGAGCAGTTAGATCCGTGGAAAAAAAAAGATTATTAATGACATTTCCTTGAATTTGTCTGAAGCATAGAAAGCACTAACATGCGAGGGACGGCGAAGTTGCGAGGGCGTCAACCCAAAGTCAAGTCCCACGACCACGCGTGTCGACCAGAAATGAAATGAAATGAAATAAATTGCACCAACTAGACCAGATGACCATACCCACAGACAACTCAGGTTTGAAGCTACTTGAGTGAGTAACTCAACTCATCCGTATCATGCAAGCACGCATTGCATCTCTACTTAATCATTTCGAAATTTTATTACATGAACATTTCTCACGCGAGTACTATTGGGTCTGTTTTAGTCATGTTAAGTGCAGATTTTATGTGTCCCTTTTGGGACAACCGGTTGCATAGCTAACTGCTGTTCTGTTTTATCTTTGATTTGGAACGGGAAAGTAGGAAAACAGGAGGCAATGGAAGTCATCAGTAATGAGATCCAATCGATCCGCGGCCATGCCGATCAAGAGATGGAGAATCGCAACCCGAAAATAAGAGCAGTTAATCTGGGGGGATGGCTGGTCACAGAAGGATGGATCGAGCCTTCCCTCTTTGATGCAATCCCCAACAAGGACTTCTTGGTACTGTGCTATCCGTAATTGCCTTAGTGTTTTCGTTGCTTTATTAACCAATGATTCGTTTGGTTTCCACTGTTTTTCTAACTCTGAAACTGTGTATAATTCGTAGGATGGGACTAGACTTCAGTTCAAATCGACGATGGTTGGTAAGTATCTTTGCGCCGAATCTGGTGGAGGAAGCCGGGTAGTCGCCAACAGCATGGAGAACCCTTTGGTTGCCAAACGCCCCGCAGGTTCTAGTGATCATTGGGAGACATTTAGGGTGAGTTAGCTTTAAGCAAATAGATAATATTTTGATGTGGAAACTCGTGAGGTTGGTTTGGTGGTTAAGGAACGAACATATGTCAATAGATTAGATGTGCAGTACATCAAGTGCAAATAAATTCTATGTTTGTGCTACCACTGTTTGGGTTTTGGCTCACATCTTACATAGTCAAGATTTTGATGGACTTATCTTACGAAGACTAATTATGGGATGAAACTAGTTACAATATACCCTCTCAATAAAATAAAACTCAAATTGTTCAACTTGGAAATAGCATTGATATATTCTCCTATTGACAACATTTTCCGACTAGAATTAGTTGATGAGTGGCGTGTTTTGTTTCTGTAGCTGTGGAGGATCAACGAGAGGCTCTTCCACTTCAGGGTTGCCAACAAGCAATTCGTCGGCCTGGACTCTGGTGGGGACGGGGTCGATTTGGTGGCTACTTGTCATTCACCAGGAGCATCTGAAACCTTTGAGATCGTGAGAAACCCAGGCGATCCAAGTCGCGTTAGAATCAAAGCTTCTAATGGCTCCTTCTTACGGGTCATTAATCTCTTTCCCATTCCTATTTCTTACATAAGACTAATGCTTCATATATTAAGATTGGTTGAGAAATTACTACATGAACGTCGTACATGTATTGATAAATATATGATCCGTTACAACTAAACTATTAATTTGGATGCTACTTATGGTCCACCTATTCCAAGGGTCAACCCAGCTACGGTTCTAGGCATTCAAGTTATGTTATAAACCAAGTTAGTAGACCAAAGTTGTTCTCCATGCATCAACATGTTAGATAGACACTAACCGAGTGAAAACTTTTCGAGATTTAGGCTCCATTCGTTTCGCGAAAAAATATGGCATTTTTGGTAAATATTTTCCAAGAAATCATTTTCCAAGAAAAATATAATTATTTTTTGAGGTATTCGGCTAAAACATGAAAATAAAGTAGAAATAAATGCTACTATTTGTTAAGGAAAATATTTTCCTCCATGCACTCTTTTTCAATTTTTTTTTAAATATAATTTTTTAATTATTTAAAAAAAATCAATCGTTATATTATTTTTATTTTTATTTTTTCTTCTTATTCTTTTTTCTTTTCTTTCTTTTTATCTTGTTCTTCTTTGGCCGCTCACCTGGCTTGCCGCTAATCAAGCAAGCCAATCTAGCGAGCAGCAAGATTGCTAGAGGTTAGCAAGCCTCGAGCTTGCCTAAGGCCAACAAGCTCGATACTTGCTTGTGGCCGACTATCATGGTGGCCGGGACTAGCCAACACAAAAGTAAAAATAATAATAATAATAATAATAATTTTAATAATAATAATATTTTCCCTATTTTAGAATACTTTTTTTTGTCAATGAAAAATATTTTCCCCAACCATTTCCCTGAAATATTTTTTTCTGAAAGTTATTTTTCTCGAAATGAACTAAGCATTATTCAAAGCAGAGCTTGAGAATGACTAAGAAAGAAGAGCGATTTTTTGTGGTGGAATTTATTTTACAGGTGAGGACGGAGGAACGGGTGACAGCTGATTATCAATGTGATCAAAGCGATGTATGGAACGACGAAGACCCATCTCTATTTGTCATGAGTTTCACTAAAAGAATAGAAGGCGAGTTCCAAGTCACCAATGGTCTTGGACCCCAAAAAGCCCACAAAGTCATGAGAGTACGCAATTATAAAACTCCTATTCAATAATAGTCAAAGTCCACGGTTCTCAAACCTATTAAATTAATTAAATGATTTATGCCTGGATTATAACTTTAACTAAACTCACTCTATGAGCAAAAATTATTTTGTTTTTATCTTTTTAGTATATGACTTGCGGATGAGAATTCTTTGAGGAGAAATTGATTATTGCCAGCAATCATTAGTGTCATCACATATGGAAACTACAGCAGCTACTACAGCTTACTCTTACTGAGCACACGCCGGTAAATACTGTTCGTATGAATGACAGAAAATACAGGACCAGATACAGAATTAAAAATCTAAATATGATGTGATACAATACGTACAACCTATATTTAAAGCTCAACATCTATTTTGATCCAGCTATGAGGAAATCTCCTTTATAGACTGGTACTTGACCTAACGTCTTCGGTTCTTTCGGGATACAAGTGATTTTTGCTTCTACACATGCATGGGTTTCCTGGTCAAGTACTACAAAACACTCTAAGGCACGTATGTGACTTATAAGTAAAAGAGTCGCAATCGCGACAAGAATACGATCAAAGCTAGCTTTTTTTCAACAATAAATACCTGATCTGCTACGACTATTAATTTATTAAGCATAATGTCAATTTGTTATTGAGTGTTGAACATGGTACATATATCCAAAGAAATAAGTCTCGTCTGGACTTGAGTCTTCTGGGCCGGATCAATTACAATGGTCCTTTAGTGCATTTTAAATGTGGCCCCATGTAAATCCTACAAATGATTGGCGTGGTAGGTCCAATCTATAGGCAATTTCATATTTCAAGATCCTCTTACAATCCAACATATCATTTCCACACATTAGTTTTAGTTAACCATTGGTCTCTTCCAACAGCAGAAAAGAGCTGCTCAAGACACCTTCTCCTTGGATATAACACTTAGCAACTCAGAAAAACTCTAAGCCAGTTCGGCTTCGATGGTTCCTTCTTTCCATTTGTAGACCTATGAAAATCCCACGGTCTTCTTTCCTTCAAGTCAATATCACTGGCTCTTTCGTCTGATCCTTGTGAAGAGACTCAAGTCACTCCCACGCCAGAAGACCCCTTCCTCGATGGTATTAAGGTTGCCGATGCGTCCTGTTCGACCACTGAATTCTAAACTACAAACGGCAATCCGACAAAACTACGAGAGGGGCCTTCTTTCATTGATCTGTCTGTTACACAACTCTAAGTTTTATGCATGAAGCAGATTGTTTCATCTAGTGTTTTTGTGCTCGAATTACAAGTAATGTATTTACTTTGTCCTTCACTCAATTTTGATGGAATGAATAGGGGGGAATCAGAGAGGAAGACAAAAGATTAAAAAAAATCTCAAATCTCCTTTTTTTCCCCTAATCTTCTCAAATCATTCCAAATCTATCCAAAATCGAGCGGACTCAAAGAAAGGTATGCATTGATGACAGGAACATTGGAGGACGTTCATAGTGGAGGACGATTTCAAGTTCGTAGCCGAGAATGGATTGGACGCTGTGAGAATTCCGGTGGGTTGGTGGATAGCGAGCGACCCAAATCCTCCACCCCCTTACGTCGGTGGTTCCCTGGCCTTTCTGGACAGTGCTTTCTCTTGGGCAGAGTGAGCCTAATTGCCATCTTCTCTTCATCTTATCACGTACAGATGCAATTTCTAACATATCATTTGATTTTCTACTTGCAGGAAGTATGGGCTGAAGGTCATCATTGACCTGCACGCAGCACCTGGTTCCCAGAATGGCTGGGAACACAGCTCATCGAGAGATGGGTTCCAGGAATGGGGAGACACAGATGACACCATCCAACAGACCCTCCATGTCATAGAATTCCTAACTTCGCGGTAATTAATAAATATGTTGTTCGCACCCTATCCCGAGTATTGGGGAATATATGATTTGATTTAGCCTATGTAGATACACGAAGAGCCCGAGCCTTTATGCCGTCGACCTCTTGAATGAACCTCTCGCCGAGACACTCCCTCTAGAGACGGTCACTAATTATTATAGGGCCGGACACAACGCCGTCCGCAAGCACTCCCCTACGGCTTATGTGATCATGTCGCGTGCGTTCGGAGCCTCTGGCCCTGAGTTGCTGCTCCCCGTAGCGAGTGGCCTGGATAGGACGGTTGTGGACAACCATTATTATACTATGTTCAGGACGAGATTCGACACCATCCAAGATAACCTTAATTTCATATACAAGGATACTAGTGCTCAATTGGACCGCCTCGCTAGATCAGATGGGCCTCTCACTTTCGTGGGTAAGTCCAAACTTGTAATAAAATTATCTCACCATCAATTCCACAAATCATTTTGTATCTGTTTTCCATAATCTGCTACATACATATGAGAAATGTGGATCTATAAAGCAATTTGGAATTGCAGGTGAATGGGTAGTAGAGTGGGCAGTGAATGGAGCAACAAAAGAGCAGTACCAAAAGTTTGCAGAGGCTCAACTGGAAGTCTATGGAAAAGCCACATTTGGATGGGCCTATTGGACTCTCAAGTGCGCACAAGACCATTGGAGCTTGGAATGGATGATCAAGAATGGCTATATCAAGCTTTAGATATTACCTATATATAAGTCTATGTACTTTTTAATATATTGTAAGTCGTAAGCTCTGATTATCTTTCATCAAGTAAACTTTAGGTCATATTCGAACGAAAAAGCTCTCTAGGCAAAGTTCTATAGCACATGCGATGCAACTTATATACCTTATAGCATCAGTGAAGATTTTTGGTTATGTAGTGGTAATCATGAGACTCTCATAAAATAGTTGCAAAAATCTATTGCTCCATGCCCTGGAAAATAGATTTTTTTTTTTTTTTGTGATAGTAAATTTTAATAAATATTGATAAGTGTTAAGAAATTATTGGTAAAAAATATGTTGGATTTACTTTTTCCAAACTAACATATTGGTAAACTATTAATGATTATAAAATTATAAAATTGTTTATAAACTTACCATCTTTTATTCCTATTATTTGGTCGCTGCTTCAATTTACTTAATCTTATGTTGAATTATTAACCTACAAATCCTCGCTTTAGTCGAAATGACCAACAAGTTTTATTATTATTCGCATTGCACATGGGCTGGTTGTGTGCTAATCATGGGTCGTCCATGGATCGATCGTGGGCTACTCATGGGTAGGCCCTTTGTGCGTGACACAGCCCCATCACGAACGGTCTTGGATCATGCTTCGTCCGTGGGCCGTGTCAATCTCCCCCACCTAATCAAGCGACGCTGTTGTTGCGTTTGTGGCATAGAAGGCATCAATGTGCTTCTTGAACTGCCACAGAGCCTCGAACGATTCCTAACTTGCTTCACTTTTGGCAAGGCTTTTCCATCGGACAAGGTATTCTTTCTTTGGCGAACAGTACTTCTTCCGTACGATACGGTTTGCCATGATGCATTATACGTCCTGATCATAGGAGGTTTTCGCTCTAAGGGGCGCTCGTCGTGCTTCACCTCAATCCAAATCATCCTCGTTTGCATGGAAATGTTTCAGCGTACTCACATGGAATACTAGGTGTATCTTGAGTTTGATCGGCAAGTCCAGTTTGTATGTAACATTCTTGATCCATTGCAACACTCAAAAGGGGCCTTCATAGCAATGGATCAGCCATTTTTGCACGTCACAATATCGAATGATCAAGTGTAGCTTGGCCAACATCAAGTCCCCAACTTGAAATTCTACATGCTGTCACTGCTCGTTAGCCCATTTCTGCGTGGCCCTATGTAGGCACACTAGTGCCAAGTTTGCATGTTTGTCCCATTTTTTTGCGAACTTGTATGCAAATGGACTGCTTCCTCGATATCCCAAGGCAATCGCACTCGAAGTGAGTGGCTGCTACTTGGTCACGATCTCGAACAGGCTCTGGTTCATGGACTCACTCTGTTGCAAGTTGTACGAAAATTGGGCCACATTGATCAGCTGTGCCCAATTCACTTGTGCGTTACTCACATAGTGTCGGAGGTAGATTTTCAAGAGTGCATTAACCCGCTCCGTCTAGCCATCGATTTGGGGATGTAGGCTTGTGGAAAAGTTGAGGTTCATCCTCAGCAATTTGAAAAGCTCAGTATAGAACCACCTAGTGAATCGAGGATCGCGATCACTCATAATTGTGTGCGATACACCCCAAGATTGACAACATGCTAGAGGAATAGCTTGGCTACTTCCTCAACTGGACAATCCTTTGTGGCTAGCATGAACGTCGCATACTTGGAGAAATGATCCACCACAACCATGAGGATTCGACACCCTTCAAACTCGACAAGTTAACAATGAAATCTATGGAGACGCTCTCCCATGGACGTTCCGAGATAGGCAACGGTTCAAGGAGCCCCACTGATGATCATTACTCTATCTTGTCTTGTTGGCACACAAGACATGTCCGCACGTAGACTTCAATGTTGTCCCGCATGTATGGCCAATAATATTGATCATTGACGAGTGCCATGGTGCGGTGGATTCTCGGATGAATTGCCCATTTAGAATCGTGGCACTCACGCATCACTTCCTTCTTGAGTTTCCCATGGAGTGACTCATAAAGTCGTTGTCCCTTGATGTAAAGGAGATCATCCTCACACTAGAATCGCCTATTCTTGCCCTCTTATGCGTACAAAAGGTGGGCTTGGGCCGTTCGGTCGTGCTTGGGCCCCTCCTTGATACTGTTAATTCATGGACAATCGGGTCGACTCATCATGTTGGCCAACTCCAACTTCCAACTCAAGGCATTGGCCACGAAGTTGGACTTTCCGAGCTTATATTCCAACACATAATCAAACTCGGCCAGGAAGTCTTGTCAATGAGCTTGCTTCGAGTTGAGCTTTTTCTGTATTTGGAAATAACTCATGGCCACATTATCGATCCTCACAACAAACCGAGACCCTAAGAGATAGTGCCTCCACGTACAAAGGCAATGCACCCTCGTGGTCATCTCTTTCTCCTAAACCGCGTATCGTCGCTCGGTATCGTTCAATTTCCAAGACTCGAAGGCAACCGGGTGCCCATCTTGCATAAGGACACCACCAATGACAAAGTCAAAGGCATTAGTTTCCACCTCATATGGCGTGGTCCAGTAACACGAGCACCAACTCCTCGGTCATGGCTGGCTTCAACCAATCGAACACCTCTTAACACTAATTCGTCCATTCCCATGGCCTTTCTTTCTTCAGCATGTCTGTGAGTGGCACGGTGAAGCTCGAATATTCCCAGATAAAGCGCAGATAATAGTTTGTGAGACCAAGGAAGGATCTCAGTTCCATCACCTTGGTTAGCGGCTCCCACTCAACTTTGGCACGGATCTTGGCCGCGTCCATCCGCACTCATCTGGCCCCGATAATGTGCCCAAGGAAAGGGATTTCCTTTTGCTCGCAAGCATATTTCTCACGCTTCACATACAAGTCATTTTCTCGAAGGACCTAAAAAACTTATCTCAAGTGCTTGACATGTTCCTCTAGCATCCAACTATATACAACAATGTCATCAAGGTAAACTACAACGAACCGATCAAGGAATGGATGGAGTACCTTATTCATAAGAGTGCAGAACATAGTTGGTGCATTTGTCAAGCCAAAAGGCATGACAAGAAACTCGTACGATCCGTAACGGATCACGCACGTAGTTTTCGACTCATCCCCTTTGGCGATCCGAACTTGATAATATCCCGATTGGAGATCAAGCTTGGAAAACCATCAGGCTTCCTCCAGTTGATCGAAGAAGTTTGTAAAGAGATGGATTGGATGCTTGTTATTGACAATGAGCTTGTTCAATGTCCGATAGTATATACACATGCGGATGGATCTATCACACTTCTTTTGGAATAAGACCGGGGCACCATATGGGGCCCTGGACGACCAAATGTAACCCGCGGTGAGTAACTCTTTGAGTTGTTTCCCCAATTCCTCCAATTATAGTGGGGCCATACGATAGGGTGCCATGGCCGACGGTCAAGCATCGGGCACGAGCTCAATCTGATGACCCATTTCTCTCCTTGGGGGCAGCTTCTTGGGCAATTGGAATGGCATCACATCTTGGAAGGTGTCAAGGACTTGGGTCACCTCCTTTGGTACCCCCGTTTTCTTTTACGCCCTCCACCTTCAATGCTACCAAGAAGATCACATTGCCCTTCCTTAATCCCTTCGTCAGCTACATGGCTGATAGCATCTTCCTATCGCATCCTGACTCCCAGTAGATTGGGACCATGCACTAGCATTGCTTATTTAGGATGCAAATACAATCCATGAAGCGCATAATGCCTACATTTATCTTGTCGATGAATCCTAGACCAAGCCCGAAATCATAGTCGTCAAGGGGGATCACCTCAATTTTTTCCTTGCTAGTTCATGGACCGAGGTCAAGCTCCATGTCCCTAGCCAAGCCACTAGTCAGGACTTTCTTGGAGTTCACCGTTTTGAGCCAACCGGCTTTCCCTTTCTTGATCAGAAGATTTAGCCTTTTCGTAACCTCTTGGGATATGAAGAGGTTGAATGCCCCGGTATCTACAAGTGCACTCATCGTAGTACCACCAATCTTCACGTCCACAAATATCATCCCTTTGGGTTCCTTAGTTCTCTTGGTCTTTATCGATCAAGGATACGCAACAACCCCAACCGCGCCTCCTCTTGCGGTTCATTCTCCTTACACAAGGTTGCCAGTTTTCCCCTTTTTAATGAGTTCTCTCATAATACTTATTGACTATATTTAAGGAAATATTTTCATTTTTGGTGGATCAATTACATATGACTTAAGAAGTACCGATACTTTTCGAGAGTTTTGGTGCTGTGTTGGACACTTCAAGACATGTCCGACACAATCTGACACTCAATGAACAAATATCAAAAAATCTAACACGTGGTTAATTCTCCCGACACACTCTGATATGCGAGTTCGGAATTCCGACACTCATGAAATCAATTTAAAAAAATAAAATGGTTAAAATGTAAATATGTAAAAAAAAAGTAATAAAGGGAGAAAGAAGTGATTAATTGCCAATGATACTAATAAATGGTGGATTAATGTTGTTAGTACAAATTCATTATAGGCTCTCTTATTATTTATTTATTTATTTATTTATAAATTTGAATCAAATTATTTGATTGAAATAATCATGTATACATAAAAAAAAAAATTTAATATACAACATATTTCAACGTATCGAAATTCTTTATTTTTTAAAAAATGACATATTAGCATGACTTATCGTGTCACGTGTTGAATGTCGATGTCAGTGCCACTTAGCACATAGCACAGATGAAACACAATATATAACACAAGGATAATCAATATATTGCAAATTGTGAAATTTTTTCTTAATTAGTTTGTTAGATTTCGTTTGTTTCATGGAAAATAACTTTTGAAAAATTGTTTTCTTGATTTCCTAATGTTAAACAGAAAGCAAACCAGACAAGGATATTTTTCCTTCAATGAAAAAGAGTTCTTCTAATATAGGAAAAGCGGAAATTATTTTTCCTATTCTTTCTTTCACCCAGACCAATCACATTCTTCTCCATGCACTCCTTTTAATTATTTTTTTTATTTTCCTTTTTCCTTTTTCCTTTTCCCTTTTCCCCTTTTTCTTCTTTTTTTCTCTTTTTATTTTATTTTATTTTATTTCTATTTCCTTTCCCTTCTTCCTCGGCCAGTTGTCAGCCATAGCGACAATCAATGAGCTCATTGCTTGCCAAAATTTAGCCAACCACGAGCTTGCCAGCCAAGGCCTCGCCAACCTTTGGTGAGTGGAGGTGTGCAAAGGGAACCGCCCAACCGGGAACCACTCGGACCGGGCAAAACCGGCAGGTTCTAGGTGGTTTTCATGGGCTTTGGTCTAGTTTCTGGTTCTAGAGTAGGAATTAGACTAATTGGACCATACCAAATATATATTTTTTAATTTCATGATAAAAAATTTTGGATTGCGAGGACGAAGCGAGCCTCACGAAGTTCTTGCTTAGGCATGGGAAGTCTCTGAACAAGATGATCCTGTGCTTAGAGGCCGGCTAGGTCAACGATTCTGTGCTCAAAAAGAAAATCAGATCCCGAATAGTGGAATTTTCCATGTCCTAAGCAAGACATTAAAAGGCTTCGTCCCAAACAGGGGTCCTCCGGACGGAAAATGGAGGTATCCCCCCACGGGGCTCTCCGGCCACAACCCCTCCAAACAAGGGGTTCGGAACCCACCCTAATCCCCGTGATGCCTACCCCAGGTAACCAATCCCGGGCGTGGTACAAGGAAATGACGGGGTCTTCTTTCCCTGAAAGAAGAAAAAGAAGACGTGGCCGGCCGGCAAGGACAAAGCGAGGAATTTTCCAAGGTGGCTTAGAGGCCGGCAAGGTCAAAGATTATGTGCTCAAAAAGAAAATCAGATCCCGAATAGTGGAATTTTCCAAGGTGGCTTCTAATGAATTCTATAATTCATAGGCTAAGTCTTGACTGTTTCATACTTCATATTTGTTTGCACTTTGCTGGAACAGAACTATTTTTTAAGCCCTTCAATGCGTCAACTCATTGCGAAATTGCTGCCAACACAACAAACTAACCAGTTCCACCAAGTTGGACCGGTCAATAATCTACTACCCGCTTTCGAGACTAGCTAGTTTGATCCCTAATCCCAAAAATTAGGAACCAGTCCTCTCGATTTCATCTTGGAATCGGACCAAACCCGGAATCAATCACTCCTATTAGCAAGGCTCAAGCTCGCTAATCTGGTGGGGCCAAAGTCTTGCCAACCTTTGTGGAGGCTCGAGCTTGTTGACCTTGGGCGAGTTCGACCTTATCTATGGCCAGTGGTTGGCAATAGGCTAAAGAATAATGAAAAGGAAAAAGAAAGAAAAGAAAAAATAATTAAAAATAAAATTTAAAAATATATATAATATAATATAATATAATATAATATAATACTATTAAAATGAGTGTAAGGAAGAAAATCAAATTAGATTTTATATACTAAATGATGGAAAATATTTTCTAATTTATTTTCAGGTTTCAGCTGAATATCGAAAAATATTATCATTTTCTTAAAAAGTATTTTCCAAAAACGTCACATTTTCTGTAAAACAATCAGATCCTTAATGAGCATCTCAAGAGCACTCTTTAAAAAAATCTTATTCATTAAGAGAAAATACAACAGGACAATAAAGAGCAGTTAGATCCGTGGAAAAAAAAAAGATTATTAATGACATTCCTTGAATTTGTCTGAAGCGTAGAAAGCACTAACATGCGAGGGACGGCGAAGTTGCGAGGGCGTCAACCCAAAGTCAAGTCCCACGACCACGCGTGTCGACCAGAAATGAAATGAAGTAAATTGCACCAAGTAGACCAGATGACCATACACACAGACAACTCAGGTTTGAAGCTACTTGAGTGAGTAACTCAACTCATCCGTATCATGCAAGCACGCATTGCATCTCTACTTAATCATTTCGAAATTTTATTACATGAACATTTCTCACGCGAGTACTATTAGGTAGGGGTGTCAGGAACCGAACCGAAAACCGAACCGAACCGAAAAATTCGATTTTTTCGGTTCGGTTCGGTTTTTGGTTCGGTTCGCATTAAAAACCGATATTTTTTTATTGGTTCGGTTTTTATCGGTTAACCAAACCGAACCGAACCACAAACCGATAAACCATTAAAAATTCGATTTTATTCTCCCCGACTCTCGTCTCCTTTGGCTCGATTTCGCTTGCCTCCCTCCAATCCATGGTGGCCCAGCTCGAGAGCCCCCAGCCCCCTCCCCAGCAGCAGCAGCAGTCACCGCTGCAACGGCAGTGCGAGCGGGACGGTGATGGTTACCCGAGCGTCGACGTGGAGGGTGGGAGAGGAGTTGAGTAGGAGGCAGCAATGCTGGAGGTCGAAGAAGAAGCAAGCGAAGATGGATGCAGAGATGGAGGCAAATTGCAAGAGAACATTTTGAATAAAAGAGTGGGTCTTATCCGCAAAAGACAGAGGAGAGAGAAAGGAGGAAGACAAAGTCGCTGGTGTGCGCCCTCAGCCTCATCTCTAGCAACCTCCCCTTGCCCCCCGACCTGCAGCTGTCTCCTCCATCTGTGACGACGCGGTGATGGGCGGCGGCGACAGGGACAGGGACGGGGAGGACAGCGCGGGTAGCGGATCCGAGGAGATTCCGGTGGTGGTCGAGAAGGGTCCGGTGAGGGTTTTTTTTTTCTCTCGGTCGTTGATCTTTTGGGGGTTTTTGATGATGCGAGCGTCCAGGAAGACGACGCAGAGAAGGAAAGAGGAAATAAAAGAAATGCAAAAAACCGAAAACCGAAAAACCGAACCGAACCGAAATTTCGGTTCGAATCGTATCCGGTTTCGGTTCGGTTCGGTTCGGAAAATTTTTCTAACGGTTCGGTTCGGTTTTCAAAAAAACCGAACCGAACCGAACCGTTGACACTCCTACTATTAGGTATGTTTTAGTCATGTTAAGTGCAGATTTTATGTGTCCCTTTTGGGACAACCGGTTGCATAGCTAACTGCTGTTCTGTTTTATCTTTGATTTGGAACGGGAAAGTAGGAAAACAGGAGGCAATGGAAGTCATCAGTAATGAGACCCAATCGATCCACGGCCATGCCAATCAAGAGATGGAGAATCGCAACCCGAAAATAAGAGCAGTTAATCTGGGGGGATGGCTGGTCACAGAAGGATGGATCGAGCCTTCCCTCTTTGATGCAATCCCCAACAAGGACTTCTTGGTACTGTGCTATACGTAATTGCCTTAGTGTTTTCGTTGCTTTATTAACCAATGATTCGTTTGGTTTCCACTGTTTTTCTAACTCTGAAACTTTGTATAATTCGTAGGATGGGACTAGACTTCAGTTCAAATCGACGATGGTTGGTAAGTATCTTTGCGCCGAATCTGGTGGAGGAAGCCGGGTCGTCGCCAACAGCATGGAGAACCCTTTGGTTGCCAAACGCCCCGCAGGTTCTAGTGATCATTGGGAGACATTTAGGGCGAGTTAGCTTTAAGCAAATAGATAATATTTTGATGTGGAAACTCGTGAGGTTGGTTTGGTGGTTAAGGAATGAACATATGTCAATAGATTTGATGTGCAGTACATCAAGTGCAAATAAATTCTATATTTGTGCTACCACTGTCTGGGTTTTGGCTCACGTCTTACATAGTCAAGATTTTGATGGAGTTATCTTATGGAGACTAATATTAAACAATGTTATGAGATGAAACTAATTACAATATACCCTCTCAATAAAATAAAACTCAAATTGTTCAACTTGAAAATAGCATTGATATATTCTCCTATTGACAACATTTTCCGACTAGAATTAGTGTGCATCGAGCTATAGATGATTTGCCGTGTTTTGTTTGCGTAGCTGTGGAGGATCAACGAGAGGCTCTTCCACTTCAGGGTTGCCAACAAGCAATTCGTCGGCCTTGACTCTGGTGGGGACGGGGTCGATTTGGTGGCTACTTGTCATTCACCAGGAGCATATGAAACCTTTGAGATCGTGAGAAACCTAGGCGATCCAAGTCGCGTTAGAATCAAAGCTTCTAACGGCTCCTTCTTACAGGTCATTAATCTCTTTCCAATTCCTATTTCTTACATAAGACTAATGCTTCATATATTAAGATTGGTTGAGAAATTATTACATGAACGTCGTACATGTATTGATAAATAGATGATCCGTTACAACTAATCTATTAATTTGGATGCTACTTATGGTCCACCTATTCCAAGGGCCAACCCAGCTATGGTTCTAGCCATTCACGTTATGTTATAAACCAAGTTAGTAGACCAAAGATGTTCTCCATTTATCAACATGTTAGATAGACACTAACCAAGTGAATTTTTTTTTAGATTTAGGCTCCATCCGTTTCATAAAAAATGTGGCATTTAAAAAATATTTTTCAAGAAACCATTTTCCAAGAAAAATGTAATTATTTTTTGAGGTATTTAGCTAAAACATGAAAATGAAGTAGAAATATATGCTACTATTTGTTAAGGAAAATATTTCCTCCATGCACTCTTTTTCAATTTTTTTTTTAAATCTATTTTTTTAATTATTTTTTTTAAATCAATTCTTAAATTATTTTTAATTTTAATTTTTCTTCACCTTCTTTTTCTTTTCTTTCTTTCTATCTTGTTCTTCTTTGGCCACTTGCCTGGCTTGCCGCTATTCGAGCAAGCCGATCTAGCGAGTAGCAAGATTGCCAGAGGTTAGGAAGCCTCAAGCTTGCCCAAGGCCAACGAGCTCAAGGCTTGCTTGTGGCCGACTATCATGGTGGCCGAGACCAGCCAACACAACTGTACATCCCGATTTTTTCCAATTCTATTTTCAATAAATTGAGACCGGCATTTCGTTGGCACGCATATAGTTCTTTTCTCGAGTCGGCCACTCGTGGCAAACTAGTACATCGGGTGAAGGCATTTAAGAGTTTCTAATGCATCAGACTCGAGAATTTGACCAGGAAGCAATCTTTCGACCGAGTTAATCTACAAGGGTCATTACGGCACAATTAAAATCGATTAGAGATCGGAGATAGGTCGACTCAACAGATGCATGTGATCGGGTGTGGGTGATTCCACCCGTATCGCACAATTCTTGTCGATCGGCAAGACTCACCGACTTTTCGTCGATTGGGTACCTTGTGTTCGTATTTGAAACCTTGAGATTACCCCGACAACCGAAAAAGTCGCCAATGTTTCAAAGATGTACATTGTGGCTGAGATGATCAACCACTGGTCAAATGCATAAAAATTTCTAAAGGCTACCCGGTAGGTTGGGCCACAGTATCGTCTTAAAGTGAAATTAACCGAATTGAGATCGAATACGAGAATGGGAGTCCTGTGTCACAAATCATTTTATGAGTATTAACTCATCTTTGGAAGATTTTTCATGCAATCGAGTTCTTTTTGCAAATTAAATCCGAGAATGGCTATTTTGGCTCGAGAAATTAGTAGGCCCGTATTTGGTCACGCTTTTGGGACTTAAGTTGATTTTATGGACAAGTGAAGATGTGAATTGAAGTGTGGGGACATTGAATTAATTTATGGGCTTTAATTTAATTCAATTAGAAGAGAATTGAGTGACATTGAAGAAGTTATTGTAGAAATAATTGGGCGGCGAAATCGCAGTGAGCCAACCCAATAAGGTTGTGGGAGTTTTGAGTGAGTGGAGTATGACATCATCCATGGGTCGCGCCACTTTTTTGTGGGATTAAAGGAAAAAGGAAAAGAAAAGGGAATGGTCCCATCTCTCTCTCTCTCTCCATCTTCATCTTCAACCTTGGAACTTCTTGGACGTGGGGAGGGGAAAACCGACGGAGAACCAGCAGCTCGCCAGCCCGCACGCACGCCCCCTCCGCCGCTCGTCGCCGCCGTTTGCACCGCCAAGCTACTCGCCGTCCGCCCGCACCACCGGCCGCACCACCGTCGCCCTCTCTCCTCTCTTCTCCGGCTCCGGTTTCTGCTTGAAAACCCAGCAGATCTGAGGAGGTGTCGAAGCTGGCTGTAGCCCAGCCGAATCGCCGTCGGCCGCCGTCGCCGAAGCTCGCCGCTACCACCGTCGTCCGCGCGAAGCCCGCGCCCGCGCGCCGCTCCGCCCGCTTCGCCCAGCTCGTCGTCCCGAGCTGCTGTTCAGCTCGCGCAAGAGCTGCCGGAGCTCGTTCGTCGCCGCCGTGCACCGCCGTTCGTCGCCGCCAGCCACCGCCGCAGCTCCTCCGCCGTTCCTCCGCCCGAACCAGCCCCGGATCTGCCCTCCTTCGCCCCCAACCAGCAGCAAGCAGAGAAGAAGTAAATGGGTATGGCAGCCCCTTCGTGGACCGTTTTGGCCGCCTTTCCGAGCCCGGATGCTCGGCCCGCTTTGAGGAAAGTCGATCCTCGCGTCGTCCCTCGTTTTTGGTCCGCTCGGCTACGCTAATCCGGTGAGTTTAGCTCACCAAACCTCGCTTTTAGGGTTAATTACGCTTAGGAGGTTTAGTTTATGTTAAGTATTATTAGGTTGTTAGTTTAGGTTAATTAAGAGTAGATTTGATTAAGATTGTGGTTTAATTTAAAGTGTGCTTAATTAAGGGTAAGTAGGTTTATTTAAAATAAGCATTGATTTGACATAAATGAATTTACTTTTGATTTATTTAAATGTCTCGAAATTATTATATAATTTAATAATATATTTTATTCGAAATTAATAAAATATTATTATTTAATTATTTTCGGAATAAATTAAATTATTTGTTAAATTCCGAAAATTTTGTCGAGACCTTAAATTCTCAAAATTTCGTCTTAGGTCGTTCTTTGTGTAGTCGGATTTTGAAATTGATGATTGGATATTATAAATTGAGTGTGGATTTCAAAACTATGGATATTATTATTTAATGAATTTTCGGAATAAATTTAATTATCTATTAAATTCCGAAAATTTTCATTGGGACCTTATTTGCTCAGAATTTCGTGCCGATCGTTGCTATGCTTGTAGAATTTGAAATTGATGATTGGTTGTGGCGAATTGAATGTGATTTTGATTTATGAGGATTCTTTATAAAATCCTAAGTGTAGAAATCTATGGGAGATTGGCCGTGATTGACCACCTATTAGAGGTCGTGCCCGATGAGGCCGTGAAATACCACCTATTAGAGGTCGTGCCCAGTGAGGCCGTGAAATACCACCTATTAGAGGTCGTGCCCAGTGAAGCCGTGATAAACCACCTATGAGAGGTCGTGCCCAGTGAGGTCGTGATAAACCACCTATGAGAGGTTGTGCCCAGTGAGGCCGTGATAAACCACTTATTAGAGGCCGTGCCTAGTGAGGCCGTGATAAACCACCTATTAGATGTCGTGCCCGATGAGGCCGTGATATGCCACCTATTAGAGGTCGCGCCCAATGGGGCCGTGAATTGCCACATGTTAAAGGTCGCGCCGAGTGGGGCCGTGATGCCACTGATTCAAAATTGCCGAGTAGGGCCGTAGTTGAGAGCAATGATTGATTTGCTAGAATGACATGTAATCGGCCGAGTCGATTGATCGCTGAGACGATCCAAGTGGTTGAATGGTTTGATAATGTGATTGTGCCATGGATGTTTGGTTATCATAATTGCACGTGGTTGGTTCATATAAATTTGTGCTAACCTACAGATAAAGGCTGAGGCGAGGTAAGTCCTCTGTGTGATGTGGCTAGGCCACCCTGGCGTATTTTCTTTAGTAGGGGTTTAGGGGTTGAACTTGCTGAGACATCGTCTCATCCCGGTTGTGGGATTAAAATTTCAGGTCCCTGGTGGACGGAGCGGCCATATAGCTTTGGTTGGCCTTGAGGAGTTGCAGAGGTGAAGTCATAAGGATTGGAGAGCGTGTCCGATTTGTAGGTCGTAGGACAATTCCTTTTTAAGGGCCGGTCTTTTGTAGACTATTGGCCATAGACCTCCTCGTTTGTAATTACCCGTTGAATTATGGAAGTGTTATGTTGTGATTTGGTTTCCTGCCTTTCTATCCCGTATTTTATTGTCAGGGGTTTTATAATACATTTCGCTTGCGCAATAAAGAAATGAATGGGGTCGGCGACACTACTTGGGAATGTCGCATTTGATCGACCACAGTGGGATGTGCTCGCGCTCGGGGTTCGAGGCGTGACACAACAGTAAAAAATAATAATAACAATAATAATAATAAATTCTAATTTAAAAAAATGGAAAAAAATGCAAAGGTTAATTGGGCATGAGATAAGAGAAAGTGAATAAGGAAAATATTTTCCCTTATTTTAGAAGACTTGTTTCCGTTAATGAAAAATATTTTCCCCAACCATTTCCCTAAAAATATTTTTCTGAAAGTTATTTTTCTCGAAATGAACTAAGCATTATTCAAAGCAGAGCTTGAGAATAACTAAGAAAGAAGAGTGATTTTTGTGGTGGAATTTATTTTGCAGGTGAGGACGGAGGAACGAGCGACAGCTGATTATCAATGCAATCAAAGCGATGTATGGAAAGATGAAGACCCATCTCTATTTGTCATGAGCTTCACAAAAGGATTGGAAGGCAAGTTCCAAGTCACCAATGGTCTTGGACCCAAAAAGCCCCCAAAGTCATCAGAGTACGCAATTATAAAACTCCTATTCAATAATAGTCAAAGTCCACGGTTCTCAAACCTATTAAATTAATTAAATGATTTATGCCTGGATTATAACTTTAACTAAACTCACTCTATGAGCAAAAATTATTTTGTTTTTATCTTTTTAGTATATGACTTGCGGATGAGAATTCTTTGAGGAGAAATTGATTATTACTACTGCTCACTCTGACTAAGCACACGCCAGTAAATACTGTTCATATGAATGACATAAGATACAAGACGATATGCAGAATTAAAAATCTAAATACGGTGTGATACAATATGTACAACCTATACTTACCATGCTCAACATCTATTTTGAACCAGCTATGAGAAAATCTCCTTTATAGATTGGTACTTGGCCTAACGTCTTCGGTTCTTTCGGGATACATGTGATTTTTGCTTCTACACTTGCATGGGTTTCCTGGTCAAGTACTACAAAACACACTAAGGCACGTATGTGAATTATAAGTAAAAAGTTGCAATCGCGACAAGAATACGATCGAAGCTAGCTTTTTTCCAACAATAAATACCTGATGTGCTATGACTATTAATTTATTAAGTACAATGTCAATTTGTTATTGAGTGTTGAACATGGTACATACATCCAAAGAAATAAGTCTTGTCTAGACTTGAGTTTTCTGGGCCGGATCAATTACAATGGTCCTTTAGTGCATTTTAAATGTGGCCCCATGTAAATCCTACAAATGATTGACGTGGTAGGTCCAATCTATAGGCAATTTCATATTTCAAGATCCTCTTACAATCCAACATATCATTTCCACACATTAGTTTTAGTTAACCATTGGTCTCTTCCAACAGCAGAAAAGAGCTGTTCAAGACACCTTCTCCTTGGATATAACACTTAGCAACTCAGAAAAACTCTAAGCCAATTCGGCTTCGATGGTGCTTTCTTTCCATTTGTAGACCTATCAAAATCCCACGGTCTTCTTTCCTTCCAAGTCAATATCACTGGCTCTTTCGTCTGATCCTTGTGAAGAGACTCAAGTCACTCCCACGCCAGAAGACCCCTTCCTCGATGGGATTAAGGTTGTCGATGCGTCCTATTCGACCACTGAATTCTAAACCGCAAACGGCAATCCGACAAAACTACAAGAGGGGCCTTCTTTCATTGATCTGACTGTTACACAACTCTAAGTTTTATGCATGAAGCAAATTGTTTCATCTAGTGTTTTTGTGCTCGAATTATTAGTAATGTCTTTACTTGTCCTTCACTCAATTTCGGAGCGATTAGGGGGGGGAGTCAGAGAGGAATACAAAAGATTAAGAAAAATCTAAAATCTCCTTTTTTCCCCCTAATCTTCTCAAATCATTCAAAATCTATCCAAAATCGAGCGGACCCAAATAAAGGTATGCATTGTTGATAGGAACATTGGAGGACGTTCATAGTGGAGGACGATTTCAAGTTCGTAGCCGAGAATGGATTGGACGCTGTGAGAATTCCGGTGGGTTGGTGGATAGCGAGCGACCCAAGTCCTCTACCCCCTTATGTCGATGGTTCCCTGGCCTTTCTGGACAGTGCTTTCTCTTGGGCAGAGTGAGCCTAATTGCCATCTTCTCTTCATCTTATCATGTACAGATGCAATTTCTTTTATATCATTTGCTTTTCTACTTGCAGGAAGTATGGGCTGAAGGTCATCATTGACCTGCACGCAGCACCTGGTTCCCAGAATGGCTGGGAACACAGCTCATCGAGAGATGGGTTCCAGGAATGGGGAGAGACAGATGACACCATCGAGCAGACCCTCCATGTCATAGAATTCCTAACTTCGAGGTAATTAATAAATATGTTGTTCGCACCATATCCCGAGTATTGGGGAATATATGATTTGATTTAGCCTTCGTAGATACACGAAGAGCCTGAGCCTTTATGCCGTCGACCTCTTGAACGAGCCTCTCGCGGGGACACTCCCTCTAGAGACTTCATTTTTGTTAGACTAATTACACATAACATAAGAAGTACCGACATTTTTCAACAGCTTTGATGCCGTGTCAGATACTCCGATACATGTCCAACACGATTCGATATACTTTGACATGCGGTCAACAAATGTCGAAAAATCCAACATGTGGTTAACTCTCCTGACACACTTTGATAAATGAGTACGGAATTCCAACACATACAGGGTCAATTTTAAAAAATGAGGTGTTAAAATGTAAATATGAAAAAAAATAAAATAATAAATAATAAATGGGGAAAGAAGTGATTAAGGCCTTGTTTGAAACAATGAATGATATTAATAAATTGTGGATTAATGTTATTAGTGTAAATTCATCGTAGGCTCTTTTATTATTATTTATTTCTTTAATTTCTCTTTCCTTTCCCTTCTTCCTCGACCGGCCAACCATGGCGACGCCAGCAAGCTCGTTGCTCACCGAAATTCGGCCAATCAGAGCTTGCTGGCCAAGGCCTCGCCGACCTCTACCAAGTAGGGGTGCGCAATGGGAGCCACCCAACCTGAACTGCCTAGACCGAACAAGACCAACTGGCTATAGGCTGTTCCCATGGTCGGTGGTCCAGTTCTTGGTTCTAGGATAGGAACTAAATTGACCAGACCATACCAACTCTTTATATATTTTTTAATTTCGTAACAAGAAATTTTGGATTGCGAGGAGGAAGCGAGCCTCACGAATTTCCTGCTTAGGCATGGAAAGTCTCTGAACAAGATGTTCTTGCGCTTAGAGGCAGGCAAGGTCAAAGATTATGTGCTCAAAAACAAAATCATATCCCGAATCGTAGAATTCTCCAAATGGGCTTCTAATGAATTCTGTAAGCTATTTCATAGGCCAAGTCTCGACTGTTTCATACTTCATATCTGTTTGCACTTTGCTGAAACAGAACTATTTCTTAAGCCCTTGAGCGCGATAACTCATTGCGAAATTGCCGCAAACACAATAAACTAATTGGTTCCACCGGATTGGACTGGTCGGTCAGTCTAATTCTCGACTTCGAGACCAGCCAGTCCGATGCCCGGTCCCGAAAAGTAGGAACCGGTCCTCCCAATTTCATCTTGGAACTAGACCAGACTAGGAACTCTCACTGGCGAGGCTCAAGCTCGCCAATCTGGAAGGGCCGAAGTCTTGGGCGATGCTTGAGCTTGCCGACCTTGGGTGAGTTCGACCTTGCCTTTGGCCGATGGTCGGCAATCGACTAAAGAAGAATGAAAAGGAAAAAGAAAGAAAAGAAAAAATAATGAAAATTTTGATTTAAAAAAAATAAAATAAAAAATAAATTGTAATTAAAATGAGTGCGAGGAAGAAAATCCCAAATGACAGAAAATATTTTTTAGTTCATTTTCAGGTTTCACCTGTACACCGAAAAATATTATCATTTTCTTGAAAAATATTTTCTAGAATAGTCACATTTTCTGTAAAACGATTGGAGCTTTAATGATAGTCTCAAAAGCACTCCTTAACAAAATTCTATTTGCTAAGAAAAAATACAACTGGACAATAAAAGAGTTGTTAGATCTGTGGAAAAAAAAGAGAATGGTGACATTTCCTTAAATTTGTCTGAAGCATAAAAAACACTAAAGTGGGAGGACGGCGAAGTTGCGAGGCGTCGACCCAAAGGCAAGTCGCACGAGAATTTTATGAGTCAACTAGAAAGCATATTTAATAAAATGAAGGGCACCAAGTAGACCAGATCACCATACGCACAGACAACTCAGGTTCTAAGCTACTTGAGTGAGTGACTCAACTCATCCGTATCGAAATTTTATTACATAAACATTTCTCACATGAGTATTATTGGATATGTTTTAGTCATGTTAAGTGCAGATTTTATGTGTTCCTTTTGGGACAATCGGTTGCATAGCTAACTGTTGTTTTTGTTTTATCTTGATTTGGAACGGGAAAGTAGTAAAACAGGAGGCATGGAAGTCATCAGTAATGGGATCCAATCGATCAGCAGCCATGCCGATCAAGAGATGGAGAATTGCACCCGAAAATAAAAGCGGTTAATCTGGGGGGCTGGCTGGTCACAGAAGGAAGGATCGAGCCCTCCCTCTTCGATGCAATCCCCAACAAGGACTTCTTGGTACTGGGCTACACGTAATTGCCTTAGTGTTTTCGTTGCTTTATTAACTGATGATTCATTTGGTTTCGACAGTTTTTCAAATTCTGAAACTGTGTATAATTCGTAGGATGGGACTAGACTTCATTTCAAATCGATGAAAGTTGGTAAGTATCTTTGCGCCGAGTCCGGCGGAGGAAGCCGGGTAGTCGCCAACAGCACGTCTCTCTGTGTGAAGCCATCCTGGAGCAAAATCACTCTCTTGTTTCTCTTCCCATGATTGCTCATAACCAGCGTATCATCAACTGAGGAAATATATAGTCCATTTCCAATCCCAACTATTACTAAAAACGATCGTCCTGATGATGGTAACAACTAAACTTATTGGCTTAAGGTTTTGGCACTGGTGGTTGTTTTACTACTTAATAATTTTATCTGAAACCCTTTATGTAGGGAAGCAAGGCCTTAACCATAGCATTGCCGGAAATTGGTTGCCGGAGTGGGCGATCATTCCCGTGGTACTGATCTTCATTGTAGCCATTCTCATTGTGGTGTATGTCACGCCCCGAACCCCGAGCGCGCGCACATCCCACTACGGTCGATCAAAATTGCGACATCCCAGGATATGTCGCCGATCCATTCATTTATTTACGCATGCGGAAGCGAAACGAATCCCCTGACAACATTTAACTTGGGATAGGAAATCAGGCAATCAATCACAATACCAAACACTCATTTACAAACACAAAGGGTTTAAATACAATACTGGACTTTCTACAAAATAGACCAGCTCGACAAAATGGGAACTATCCTACAACCAACTAGCAGGACACGCTCTCCAACCCTTATGACTTCACCTCTGCAACCCCTCAAGGCCAACCAAAGCTATCTGGCCACTCCGTCCACCGGGGACCTGAAATTTTAATCCCACAACCGGGATGAGACGATGTCTCAGCAAGTTCAACCCCCTAAACCCCTATTAGAAAGAAAATACACCCCGGGTGGCCTAGCCACATCACACAGAAGACTTACCTCGCCTTAGCCGTCATCTGCAGGTTAGCACAATTTATATAATTCAACCACGTACAATTATGATAACCAAATAACCATGGCTCAATCACATTATCAAAACAATTCAACCACTTGGATCGTCATAGCAATCAATCGACTCGGCCGATTACATATCATTCCAACAAATCAATCATTGCTCACAATCACGGCCCACTCGGCAAAATTAGAATCAGTGGCATCACGGCCCCACTCGGCGCGACCTTTATCAGGTGGCAATTCACGGACCCATTGGGCGCGACCTCTAATAGGTGGCATATCACGGCCCCACTGGGCGCGACCTCTAATAGGTGGCATATCACGGCCTCATCGGGCACGACCTCTAATAGGTGGTATTTCACGGCCTCATCGGGCACGACCTCTAATAAGTGGTATATCACGGCCAATCGCCCATCAATTTCCACACTTAGAATTTTATAAAGAATCCATATTTATAACAATCAACACTCAATTCGCCACATCCATTCATCAAATTCAAATTCTAAATGCACAACAGCGATCGGCACGAAATTCTGAGCAAATAAGGTCCTAATGAAAATTTTCGGAATTTAATAGATAATTAAATTTATTCCGAAAATTAATTAAATAATAATATCCATAGTTTTCGAAATCCACACTCAATTTATAATATCCAATCATGAATTTCAAAATCCAACTACACAGCAGCGATCGGCACGAAATTCTGAGCAACCGGGATCGAAAATAATTTTTTTTTAATAATAATATTTTAATAATTTCGGAATTAATATAATATTATAAATTTCCAGAATTTCGAAGCAATTAAATAATTCAAAATTAAAACCCCATTATGTCACATCAAGGCTTTATATTAAAAATAAACATACTTAACTTTAAACTAAACACACTTTAACTTAATTAAACACCATAATCCAATCATCAACCAAATAAACTAATTTAACCTACTAAGCTTACTTAACTTAGGCTAAGCACACTTAGGGCATCATTAACCGTCTAATCAAGGTTTAGTGAGTTAAACTCACCGGATTAGCGAGCCGAGCGGACCAAAACAACGGGGACGACGCGGGGATCGACTTTCCTCAAAGCGGGCCGAGCATCCGAGCTCGGGAAGGCGGCCAAAACGGGCCAAAACCCCGCTGCAATACCCATTTTTGCAGCTACTGATTTGGGGCCGAGAAAGGCTGCACGGCGGCGGATCGGGTGGAGGAACGGCGGAGGAAGGACGTCGGCAGCTCGGGCGGTGGCTTGGACGGGCGAGGCGGCGGCCAGGCGGGCCTCACGGTGGCCGGAGATGGGCTGGACGGCTCCGGCTGAGCTTCCTCAGATCTGGAATGGCTGCTGGACGAAGAAGAGGAACCGGTGACTCGGCTTGCTAGAAACGGGAAAGGTGGGGCTTCGGCGGCCTAGGCGGTGGTTCCGGCTACTGTACGGCGGCGAGATGGCCTTCGGCGAGCTCCACGACGGTCTGAGGAGGCTAGACGACGACCCTGGACGAGCGGGCAGAGGCGGACCAGCGATTGGACTCGCGGCTGCACGGGACTGGACGCGACGGGCGAGCTAGCTAGTCCGGCGGCGTGCAGTGCTCGGACGGTTGAAGGGCTGCTCGGCCATCTTTGGCTTGCTGGACTTTCGAAGAAGAAGATGAAGAACATGGAGGAGAGAGGCTCGACGGGAGAGAGGAAGAAGAGAGGGAGGAGAGAGAAGGGGAGCCATTTCTTTTTCTTTTCCCTTTTCTTTTTCTCTTTTTCCCTCATCCAAATCAAGGTGGCCCACCATGACCTAGGGTGACCCCACAATCCACTCACCCAATCCTCCACAACATCTTCCAATGGGTCCATTTTATTTTTCCGCCGGGGCATGAAATTTTGTACAATCAATTCTCCAATTCCACTTGATTCCCTTCCAATTGAATCAAATTGAAGTCCATAAAATTAATCCAATGTCACCACACTTCAATTAACATCTTCACTTGTCCATAGAACCAACTTAAGTCCCAAAAGCAAGACCAAAGGCGAGCCTACTAATTTCTCGAGCTAAAATAGCCATTCTCGGATTAATTTGCCGAAAAACTCGGCTTGCATGAAAAATCTTCCGAAGATGAATTAATGATTCTAAAACGATTTGTGACACACCCAGACTTTCAATTTCTGAATTCGATCTCAATTCCACGGTTAATTTCACTTTGGCACGATACTAGCGCAGCCCCACCTACCGGGTAGCCTTTAGAAATTTTCATGCATTTGACCTGTGGTTGATCATCTCAAGCCACAATGTACATCTTTGAAACATTGGCGACTTTCGGTTGTCGGGGAAATCCTAAGATTTCAAATACGAACACAGGGTACCCAATCGACAGAAAAGTCGGTCCAGTGCCGATCGACAAGAATTGTGCGATCTGGTGGAATCACCCACACCTGATTACATGCCTCTGTTGAGTCGACCTATCTCCGATCTCTAATCAATTTTAGTTGTGCCGTAATGACCCTTGTAGATTAACTCGGTCGAAAGATCGCTTCCTGATCAAATTCTCGAGTCTGATGCATTAGAAACTCTTAACAGCTTCACCCGATAGACTAGTTTCCACATGAGTGGCCGACTCAAGGAAAAGAACTATATGCGTGCCAACGAAATGTCCGTCTCAATTTATTGAAAATAGAATCGGAAAATCGGGATGTCACAACTCTTCCCCTCTTATAAAAATTTCGTTCTCGAAATTTAAACCTTTACCAATTCTTAACAAAAAGGTGGGGGTTCAGTCATCTCATCTATTATTCTCTTTCTCAGGTTGCTCCTTCTGCACCAATACTGCAAGATCACTGCTATCTTGCCCAAACCACTTCGGGTTCAAAATGCTAAACACTTGCTCACTTAAAATTCCAAAGGTCTTCAGCACAAAATCAGCGAAGCTAACTGGCGATTCTGAGCAGTCTCTAAACTATCTCTGATAATTGCGACTGAATCACTGATTTCTGAACCAACTTTGGACCTGTAATTTTCTGATCTCCGATCTCAGATCTCATCTCAATAACTGAAGTTCTGAACCCTCTGCTCTACACTGACTAAAAGGAAACTATTTGATTGATCTGCTGAAATTGGGGACCTCTGGTCAAGATCTGATAAATCTCTAACACTGATCTCAACAATCGCAATGACTGACTACTGTACTAACCCTGGCCTGCAATCTTTCTTTCCCTGACTTCATCTCAGCAATTGAAATTCTGCACTCTCTGCTATGCACTGCTTAAGAAAGAACCATCTGAAAGCTCTACCAACTTGGAACATCTTATCTAGATTTGAAATACAATTCATCCCCAACACTCCATGCAGATGATTTATATGATATACACACACTTCGGTGTACCCACTTTGTGACAAGACAGAATCTCCAATTTCTGAAATCGAATTTAGATTGGCGGTTAATTTCACTCCGACACGCTTTTAGTGTGACATAGGCTACTAGGTAGTTTTCGGAGCTTTTTAGGACAAATGACCCGTGGCCGATTTTCTTCGAGCCACAATGAACCCACTCGACACATTGGCGACTCTCGAGGGTCGTGAAAATCTCGATGATTCAAATACGGACACAGGGTACCAAAACGGCAGTAATATCAAATTAGTATCAGTCGATGAGAGTTTTCCAATTTAGTGGAGTCACCCACGATCGGTCATTCATCTCGCCGAACCGACCTATCTCTGATCTTAATTCGTTAACTGTGCCGTATTGATCTCTAAAGATGAGCACGATCGAGAAGTCGATTCCTGGTCGAATTGTCAAGTCTATTTTCCTTAAGTCCTTAATAACTCACCCAACTAGTCTAGTTATCTCGCAAGTGGCCAACTCAGAGAAAAACACTGTAATCGCGTCGATGAAATGCCCAATTTAACCAATCGAAATCAGAGTCTGAAAATCAACCTCTCTCTCATCTGCATTCTCTTATAGAGTCTTTTGAAAATTTCTAAATCTGCCCACTGAAGCGCTTTGATTCTGATCTGTACTCTCGGTTCAATTCTGAGGGCAATCATAAGATTCAAAAGGTGGCATATTTTAGATTTGAAAACTGAATCTCAAACTTTCTCAAATAATATTCAATCCTTTAGTACCAACTGTGCAGCTAAGGACTCTCGACTCAGTGCATCTGCGACTTTGCTCACCTTTTCAGAGTGATACAAAATATCATAATCACAATCCTTAAGGAGTTCCATCCAGTGATGCTGTCTCATATTCAACTCTCTTTTTGAGAATACATACCTAAGACTTTGATAGTCATTGACGATATGAAATATTCCTCTGTACCGATAGTGCCTCTAAAATTCCAAACGAACATAATTACTGCAAGTTCTACGATGTGCGTCCAATAATTTAACTCACAAGATCTCAACAGACGAGACGCATAGGCAATAACTCTATCATGCTGCATCAACAAGCAACTAAATCCTTTAAACGACACATCATTGCAGATCTCATAACTTTCAAGACCAGATGGAATGATCAGCACAGCACGGTAGTTAGCCTTTTCTTAGGCTCTTGAAAACTACACTTGCGCTTACCTGTCCATACGAACTTCTCTTCCTTTCTCAGTAGTCTTGTCAACGGTAACACTAACGCTGAAAACCCTTCTACGAACTGTCTAAAATATCCTGTTAATCCCCAGAAACTTCTAATCTCTGTCACTGTAATCAATCTCGGCCAACTATTCATTGCTTCAATCTTGGACGAGGTCTACAGAGATTTCTTCGCCTGAAATCACGTGACTTATGAACGCAATACGAGTTATCCAAAACTCGCACTTGCTAAACTTAGCTTAAGATTCAAGAGTCCTCAAGGTCTGAAGTATCATCTTCTAATGTCTCTCGTGCTCCTCAGCACTTTTTTTTTTTGAACACACCCGGTTAACTTCAATGAACACGATCACAACTGATTCAAGTACTTCAGTATGTCTTTCTTCCTAATTCTCAATTGATGATACCCTGACCTCCAGTCGATCTTGAAGAATATCAATGTACAAATACAACGAACCAACTTTCTTCTTCACGGATAGAATGGGTGCTCCCCAAGGTGATGCACTGGAATGTATGAATCCCCTATCCAACATTTCATGCATCTACACCTTCAGTTATTTTAACTCGGGTAACACCATCCAGTAAGGAGCCTTAGGGACTGGCTCTGGTCCGGGTGCTAATTCAATCACGAACTCTATTTCCCTTCCTGACAACAAACCTGACAATTCTCCAGAGATTACCTTAGAAAACTCATGTACCACGATTATGTTCTCCATATTCAGCTCCTCAACTGATGCATTCATTACAATTGCCAAGTAGATCCGACAACCAACAACCTGAACCAAGTCATCTTCAATGACGAATAACAAGGATTGAAGTTCCTCTTCGACTTTCAGTGATTCAAAACTTTCGCACGTTAACTGAACAAACTAAATTATATCACTGCCACGATTCATAACAGCAGAAAGCTCCTCAAGCTAAACCTTTTCATAAATGACTTCCAAGTCATATATAAGCAAACCCATCAGGTACAATTATAGTCAGAGATTCATCTTCCTATTACTTTATTACAACAACGGAAACTCTACAACCTTCACTGAAAATCATGACGGCCGTGCTGGCCATATTCAAATCATGCTCCCTTTTTACTCTAACACTAGGCTGACTCATGCCTCCTTTTCACAAACTCAGCACACAATCGGTGAGTCCTCTACTTCCCATCAAGGAACATCATGCACCATTCCTTGCACTGGGGTCTGTTCCAAGTACCCCACTAAATGTCCCGAAGCATGTTTCCCCCGTTCTGTCTTATCAACGACGATGCAGAAACAGCTACAGTTCCATCTGTCTATACGGACACTCTTTGATCAAAAGACTGTATTGGCAACCCTTGTAACAAGTCCTTTCCCTCTTACAACACGGAACAGATCCATGTCTTTTCTTACAAACACGACACACATCTATCAAGTTAAGCTCTGGCTTTCCAATTCTACTCTTCCGATTTGGTAAAACAGAGCACCTTTCTTCTGACATCGGCCTTTCTCCCCAATCGGTTTCCATCTCTGTCTAAACTGAACTTTGACTCAGATACGAAGGCTTGATCCTCGATCACCACTCCAGATTGGGCCTCAACAAGCACGGCAACAACAACGGTCACAACACCGGCAGCGGTAGAAACAACAGCAACAACAACGGCTCGGTCCTGCACTTACTAACCCAACAAGCTTCCAAGGAACACTAGCACCTGAACGATCCCAACGAACCTAAGATCGTTCGGTGCTGCTACACTTTAAGTACCGACTTGCGGCAGTACTCTTACACTCGCGCTGGTCTAAGCCTACGCTCTACCTCAGGTACCGACTCTTGTCAGCATCCTACCGACCTTCTCCAAGGAGTCCTCCACTCCTAGTCACTCATCCTACAGGCTCTTTATAGACACCTCTTTTCCGATTCCAACCTCAGGTTAGAATTTGAGTGACCCCACAAACACACTACCAAACAGCTATCAACCACATGCATAAGCATATATAAAGCCTTTCATACTAACTATCCCATGACTCATCGCACCTTATCACTCCATACATAGACCATGCTCTGATACCACTTAAACGGGGATGTCACGCCCCGAACCCCAAGCGCGCGCACATCCCACTACGGTCGATCAAAATTGCGACATCCCAGGATATGTCGCCGATCCATTCATTTATTTACGCATGCGGAAGAGAAACGAATCCCCTGACAACATTTAACTTGGGATAGAAAAGCAGGCAATCAATCACAATACCAAACACTCATTTACAAACACAAAGGGTTTAAATACAACACTGGACTTTCTACAAAATAAACCAGCTCGACAAAAGGGGAACTATCCTACAACCAACTAGTAGGACACGCTCTCCAACCCTTATGACTTCACCTCTGCAACCCCTCAAGGCCAACCAAAGCTATCTAGCCACTCCGTCCACCGGAGACCTGAAATTTTAATCCCACAACCGAGATGAGACGATGTCTCAGCAAGTTCAACCCCCTAAACCCCTATTAGAAAGAAAATACACCCCGGGTGGCCTAGCCACATCACACAGAAGACTTACCTCGCCTCAGCCTTCATCTGCAGGTTAGCACAATTTATATAATTCAACCACGTACAATTATGATAACCAAACAACCATAGCTCAATCACATTATCAAAACAATTCAACCACTTGGATCGTCTCGACATCAATCGACTCGGCCGATTACATGTCATTCCAACAAATCAATCATTGCTCACAATCACGGCCCACTCGGCAAAATTAGAATCAGTGGCATCACGGCCCCACTCGGCGCGACCTTTATCAGGTAGCAATTCACGGCCCCATTGGGCGCGACCTCTAATAGGTGGCATATCACGGCCCCACTGGGCGTGACCTCTAATAGGTGGCATATCACAGCATCATCGGGCACGACCTCTAATAGGTGGTATTTCACGGCCTCATCGGGCACGACCTCTAATAGGTGGTATATCAAGGCTAGTCGCCCATCAATTTCCACACTTAGAATTTTATAAAGAATCCATATTTATCACAATCAACACTCAATTCGCCACATCCATTCATCAAATTCAAATTCTAAATGCACAACAGCGATCGGCACGAAATTCTGAGCAAATAAGGTCTTAATGAAAATTTTCGGAATTTAATAGATAATTAAATTTATTCCGAAAATTAATTAAATAATAATATCCATAGTTTTCAAATCCACACTCAATTTATAATATCCAATCATGAATTTCAAAATCCAACTACACAGCAGCGATCGGCACGAAATTCTGAGCAACCGGGATCGAAAATAATTTTTTTTTAATAATAATATTTTAATAATTTCGGAATTAATATAATATTATAAATTTCCAGAATTTCGAAGCAATTAAATAATTCAAAATTAAAACCCCATTATGTCACATCAAGGCTTTATATTAAAAATAAACATACTTAACTTTAAACTAAACACACTTTAACTTAATTAAACACCATAATCCAATCATCAACCAAATAAACTAATTTAACCTACTAAGCTTACTTAACTTAGGCTAAGCACACTTAGGGCATCATTAACCGTCTAATCAAGGTTTAGTGAGTTAAACTCACCGGATTAGCGAGCGGAGCGGACCAAAACAACGGGGACGACGCGGGCATCGACTTTCCTCAAAGCGGGCCGAGCATCCGAGCTCGGGAAGGCGGCCAAAACGGGCCAAAACCCCGCTGCAATACCCATTTTTGCAGCTACTGATTTGGGGCCGAGATGGGCTGCACGGCGGCGGATCGGGCGGAGGAACGGCGGAGGAAGGACGTCGGCAGCTCGGGCGGTGGCTTGGACGGGCGAGGCGGCGGCCAGGCGGGCCTCACGGTGGCCGGAGATGGGCTGGACGGCTCCGGTGGAGCTTCCTCAGATCTGGAATGGTTGCTGGACGAAGAAGAGGAACCGGTGACTCAGCTTGCTAGAAACGGGCAAGGTGGGGCTTCGGCGGCCTAGGCGGTGGTTCCGGCTGCTGTACGGCGGCGAGATGGCCTTCGGCGAGCTCCACGACGGTCTAAGAAGGCTAGACGACTACCCTGGACGAGCGGGCGAGGCGGACCAGCGGCGGTTGGACTCGCGGCTGCACGGGATCGGGACACGACGGGCGAGCTAGCTAGTCCGGCGGCGTGCGGCTCGGACGGTTGAAGGGCTGCTCGGCCATCTTTGGCTTGCTGGACTTTCAAAGAAGAAGATGAAGAACATGGAGGAGAGAGGCTCGACGGGAGAGAGGAAGAAGAGAGGGAGGAGAGAGAAGGGGAGCCATTTCTTTTTCTTTTCCCTTTTCTTTTTCTCTTTTTCCCTCATCCAAATCAAGGTGGCCCACCATGACCTAGGGTGACCTCACAATCCACTCACCCAATCCTCCACAATATCTTCTAATGGGTCCATTTTATTTTTCCGCCGGGGCATGAAATTTTGTACAATCAATTCTCCAATTCCACTTGATTCCCTTCCAATTGAATCAAATTGAAGTCCATAAAATTAATCCAATGTCACCACACTTCAATTAACATCTTCACTTGTCCATAGAACCAACTTAAGTCCCAAAAGCAAGACCAAAGGCGAGCCTACTAATTTCTCGAGCTAAAATAGCCATTCTCGGATTAATTTGCCGAAAAACTCGGCTTGCATGAAAAATCTTCCGAAGATGAATTAATGATTCTAAAACGATTTGTGACACACCCAGACTTCCAATTTCTGAATTCGATCTCAATTCCACGGTTAATTTCATTTTGGCACGATACTAGCGCGGCCCAACCTACCGGGTAGCCTTTAGAAATTTTCATGCATTTGACCTGTGGTTGATCATCTCAAGCCACAATGTACATCTTTGAAACATTGGTGACTTTCGGTTGTAGGGGAAATCCCAATATTTCAAATACGAACATAGGGTACCCAATCGACAGAAAAGTCGGTCCAGTGCCGATCGACAAGAATTGTGCGATCTGGTGGAATCACCCACACCTAATCACTTGCCTCTGTCGAGTCGACCTATCTCCGATCTCTAATTGATTTTAATTGTGCCGTAATGACCCTTGCAGATTAACTCGTTCGAAAGATCGCTTCCTAGTTAAATTCTCGAGTCTGATGCATTAGAAACTCTTAACAGCTTCACCCGATAGACTAGTTTCCACATGAGTGGCCGACTCAAGGAAAAGAACTATATGCGTGCCAACAAAATGTTCGTCTCAATTTATTGAAAATAGAATCGGAAAATCGGGATGTCACAGTGTACCTCTATTGCAAGCACCCCATTCCCCTAATATGCAGATGGTGCGGCATAGAAGTAGCACTAAATGGAAAAGGAGTAGAGTTCAGCGGAAAACTGACTCCAGCTGATGAAACATTTGATTGAATGGAAAACAAAAGCACGCTGTTTTGGGCAGTTCCTAAGGGTAGTGGTCTGATTTTTAAATCCAAGATAGGAATTGAATAAATTCGACCAGGACGACGAGTTAATTTTTTTTTTTCATAATAAGAATTCTTGATGTATCAAGATCACACCATCTATTTTTTCTTCGTTTTGTTTAATCAGTTTGTTGATGTCCTATTTTCTAAGAGCAGTTAGTTGCACGTTTTGTAGCTATTCTGTTAGCTTATTGCTGGTTTTGTGGACCAAGCAAGCTGTTAGTGGACAGCGTGGGTTTATTGTTAAGTTTTAGTATGTATTTGAGCATTTTTTTTTTTTCAGTTTTCTAAAGTAGATACACAGCTTTTGTTGTCAACTCGTCTGTTATTTCCAAATCAACACTGGTGTCAAAGCTTTCTTGATCTTAAGGGGCTGTGAGTGACTTGTGAGATTGATTGAGAGGTGTGTATGCATCCATAGAAGCTAAAAGCAAGATGGAGGCAGGATCGAGTGGTTTTTCAACAATGGCTCCACCAGCGTTTGATGGAGAAAATTATCAAGCCTGGGTAGTGAGAATGTGAGCCTATCTAGAGGGTTGTGATTTTTGGGAGCTGTGGAACAAGATAATGAAGTTGCTCCCCTTCCTAACAATCCAACCATCAATCGATCAAGTTTCACAAGGAGAGGACAACAAGAAAAGCAAAGGCAAAGTCTTGTTTATATGCTACTGTCTCACCTGCCATTTTCAGCAGAATTATGGCTTGTGAATCAGCCAAAGCTATCTCGAGACTTCCTCAAAGCTAATTATCAAGGCGATGAGAGGATCGAAGCATGAAGGGGCTAAATCTCATCACAAAATTTGAGAGACTGCAGATGAAGGAGTCTAAGAAAATTTAGGAGTATTCTCGATAAGTTGATAAGCATTGCAAATCAGGCAAGAGTTCTAGGCACTAACCTCTCTGATAATAGGCTAATGCACAAGATTCTTGTCTCATTGCCCGAAAGGGTTTAAGGCAACCATCGTCTCTTTGGAGAATACCAAGGATTTGTCTCAGATCAAGTTGGCAAAATTGCTAAGCGCTTTGCAAGCACAAGAGTGGAGGAGGTTAATGATGCTAGAAGGAAGTGTAGAAGGAGCTCTGCTGGCCAAAGAACAGCAGAATGTCGGAGGAAAAGTCAAGAAGTGGAAAGGGAAGAAAGGAAATGGCAGTAGTGGTTTAGAAGCTGCTGCAGGAGAGAACAATGCTGGCAACTCCAAGAACAATTGGTGAAGATATTCCTCATGTCAGCACTGTGGAAAAAAGAATCATCCACACTTTAGGTGTTGGAAGAGGCCAGATGTAAGGTGCAGAAAATGTCATAAACTTGGACACATTTAGAAGTTCTGCAAAGAGGAGAGAAATCAGCAGTAAGGTGAGGTACACGTTGCTGTCCAGCAAGAGGTAGATCAACTGTATGTTGCCTCTTATTTCTTCTCTAGTACTCCATGTGACAGTTGGCTTGTTGATAGTAGTTGCACAAACCACATGACAAGTGATGAAAAGCTATTAATAAACCTTAACAAGTCGTTGAAGTCAAGAGTGAGGATTGGGAATAGGGAGTGCTTAGAAGTGAAAGGTAAAGGGACTGTAGCAATGGAGAGTTGTGTTGGAACTAAGCTGGTTTCTGATGTGATGTATGCGCGTAAGATTGATAAGAATTTGTTGAGTGTGGGGCAGTTGGTAGAAAAGGGATTTAAGGTGATATTTGAAGAGAAGAAGTGTTTGATCTTTGACTTCAGTGATCAGGAGCTATTCAAGATAAACATGCAACATAAGATTTTTTCTATGAATTCTCTTGAGAAAGAGTAGATGGCATTCAAGTGTCAGGCCAATGATTCAGAAATATGGCACTAGAGGTTGGGGCACTTTCATCACAAAGGCATGCTATTCATGCAGAGGAATGAAATGGCAACTGGGTTACCAAGCCTAGAGGACAAATCACAAGGTGCAAAGCTTGTTTGTTGGGCAAATAGAGAAGACTTTCTTCAAGGAATCCGCTTGGAGAGCTACAGAGAAGCTACAGTTGATTCATACAGATCTATGTGGTCCACAAGTGACTCCTTCACTAAATGGCAGCAGGTATTTCATTATTTTCACTCATGATTATACTAGAATGTGCTGGATTTACTTTATGAAGCAAAAGTCAGAAGTTGCTGAGGTATTTCTGAAGTTTAAGAGATGGGTTGAGAACTAAAGTGGCTGCAAGATTCATGTCATTAGATCTGATAATGGAACAAAATATACTTCACAGAGGTTTAACTCTTTCTGTGAAGAGGCTGGAATTGAGCATCAGCTTATTGCTCCTTACTCTCCACAGCAAAATGGAGTTAGTGAGGGGAAGAATAGAACTATTATGAAGATGACTAGGTGTCTGTTGTATGAGAAGAATCTACCAAAAGAGTTTTAGGCAGAAGCAACAAACACAACAGTTTTTCTGCTGAATAGACTACCTATAAGAGTATTGGAGAAGAAGACACCCTTTGAAGCTTGGTTTGATGTCAAGCCAATTCTAAGAAATTTGAAGGTGTTTGGCTATTTGTGTTTTTCTCATATTCCATAGGTCAAGAGAGACAAGTTGGGAGAGAAAGCTAAACCTAGGATCTTTGTTGGCTACAATTTAGTGTCAAAAGCTTACAGGATCTATCAACCATAGATAAGGAAGGTGATCACTAGCAGGGATGTTTAGTTCTTGGAAGATGAGAAATAGGACTGGACAAATGAGCCACAAGGCAAGCACAAAGAGGTCTCATTGGAAACTAACGAGCTGGTGGATGATGTTCCAATTAGAGGTACCAGATCTCTGACTAATATATATCAGAGGTGCAGTGTGGCTATTTTGGAACCTGCAGGTTATGAGGAAGCTAAAAGCAATTAGAGGTGGATGAATGCAATGAAGGAAGAGTTGGCTATGATAGAAAAGAACCAAACATGGGAGCTAGTAGAGAGACCTAAAGACAAGAAGGTGATTGGAGTAAAATGGGTTTTCAAGACCAAATTTAATCCTGATGGCTCAATGAATAAGCATAAGGCCAGGTTGGTGGTGAAAGGATATGCACAGGTTTAGGGAGTTGATTTCTCAGAAACCTTTGCTCATGTGGCAAGACTAGATACAATTAGAATGATTCTTGCTTTGGCAGCTCAATAAGGATGGAAGGTATATCACTTAGATGTGAAACCTGCATTTTTTAATGGAGTGTTGCAGGAGGAGATTTATCTTGAGCAACCAAAAGGCTTTGTCACACGAGGCTAGGAGGAGAAAGTTTATTTGCTAAGAAAGGCTCTCTATGGCTTGAGGCAAGCTCCTAGAGCTTGGTACAAGAAGATGGATAAGCACTTGCTAGGCCTAGGTTTCAAGAAAAGCCTCAATGAATCCACTCGTATGTCAAGAAATTAGTATCTGACTTAGTGGTGGTGTCTCTTTATGTGGATGATATGCTAGTGACAGGAAGTAATAGTGCTCAGATTACTACATTTAAGCAAGAGATGATGAAGATGTTCGAAATGACTGATCTTGGTGAGATGTCGTATTTTCTAGGAATGGAGGTTGGGCAGAATTAGAATGAAGTTTTTATCTGTCAAATGAAGTACTTGAAAGAGATCCTAAAGAGATTCAACATGGAGGAGTGCAAGAGTGTGAGTACTCCAATGGGTCATAAGGAAAAGCTTCGAAAGAATGATGGATCAAAACCTGCAGATGAAAGAGTTTATAGAAGTTTGATTGGCTGTCTTATGTATCTCACTACAACTAGGCCAGACATCATGTTTCCTGTAAGTGTCTTGTCTAGATTTCTCAATTGTGCAAGTGAGTTGCATATGGTAGTTGCAAAGAGGGTGTTGAGGTACTTGAAAGGTACTCTTTCATATGGGATTAAGTTTTGCAGAGTTCAGGAGTTTAAGTTGCAAGGGTATTCCGACGGTGATTAGGCAAAATCGGTGGATGATATGAGGAGCACTTCAAGTTATTGCTTTACATTTGGGTCGGCATGTTTTTCCTAGTGTTCAAAGATGTAGGAAATAGTGGCTTAATCAACTGCAAAAGCTGAGTTCATTGCAGCTATTGCAGCTATGAATCAAGCATTATGGTTGAAGAAGCTGATGGATGATCTGCATATGCATCAAGAAGAAGACATAGAAATATTTGTGGATAATCAAGCTACTCTGGCCATTTCACAAAATCCAGTATTTCATGGAAGAACAAAACATTCTAAGGTCAAGTATTACTTCTTGAGAGAAGTGTAGAAGACTGGAGAGATGAAACTGATGTACTACAATTCAAAAATCGGATTGCAGATATATTCACGAAGTCATTTCATGTTGGTTGATTTGAACATCTTAGGAAAAATCTAGGAATGTGCAGTACTTGATCCAAGAGGAGAGTGTTGATGTATCAAGACCTCACCATCCATTTTTTCTTTGTTTTGTTTAGTTAGTTTGTTAATGTCCTGTTTTCTAGGAGTAAGTTAATTGTTGTTTTACTTGGTCAATCTTATCTTGTAGGAGTAGTTAATTGCACGTTTTTGAGCTATTATGTTAGCTTGTTGCTGGTTTTGTGGACCAAGCAAGCTATTAGTGGGCAACATGGGTTTATGGTTAAGTTTTAGTATGTATTTGAGTTTTTTTTTTTTTTTTTTTTCAGTTTTCTGAACAAGATACACAACTTTTGCTGTCAACTCCTTCTATGTTCTTTCGAAATCAACAAGGAGTTTTGAATTGCGAGCAGGAAGCGATCCTCACGAAGTTCTGCTGAGGCACGGGGAGTGTTTGAGCAAGATAATTCACTGCTTAGAGGCTGCAAGATCAAAGATTATGTTCTGAATAAGAAAATTAGGTCCCAAATCGCGGAATTCTCCAAGGCGGCTTCTAATGAATTCTATAAGCTATTTCATGACATTGCATGCTTCTGTAGCCCGGGGTCTCTTTTTCTTCTTATGACACGGCTTGCTTCTATAGCCCGATGTCTCTCTTTCTTCTTATGACACGACGTGCTTCTGTAGTCCAGGGTCTCTCTTTCTTCTATGACACGGCGTGCTTCTGTAGCTCGGGATATTTCTTTCTTCTTATGACACGGCGTGCTTCCGTAACCCGAGATCTCTCTTTATTTTTATGACACGACGTGCTTCTATAGCCCGGGGTCTCTCTTTCTTCTTATGACACGGCGTACTTTTGTAACTCGAGGTCCTCTTTCTTCTTATGGCACTGCGTGCTTTTGTAGCCCGAAATCTCTCTTTCTTCTTATGACACGGCGTGCTTCTGTAGCCCGAGGTTTCTCTTTCTTCTTCTGGCATGGCGTGCTTCTGTAACATGGGGTCTCTCTATCTTCTTATGACACGGCGTGCTTTTATAGCCCTAGGTCTCTCTTTCTTCTTATGACACGACGTGCTTCTATAGCCCAGGGTTTCATCTTCTTATGACATGGTGTGCTTCTATAGCCTAGGGTCTTCTTTCTTCTTATGACACGGCGTGCTTTTGTAACCCGAAGTCTCTCTTTCTTCTTATGACACGGCATGCTTCTGTAGCCCGGAATCTTTCTTCCTCTTATTGACACAACGTGCTTCCATAGCCCGACCTAGTGCAAGCTTATGCATCCAGGTTCTCTCTACTGCCGAAATAATTTAGGTGTCTTCTGTCTTTGAATGCAACCTCTTCGAGCTCCCATTCAAAGAGGGGCAGCTATTGACACCTAAATTTCATCATTTTACTTAAAACTTAATCGCATACAAAATAAGGAATTAGTTGCTAAAAAATAAGAAATAAGAAAAATACAAAAAAGGGGACACGTGAGGGGCCGGGTTGGGCCAAATCTGGCCTTAGCCCACCTCGACCCTCCTCTTTTCCCCCTCTCTCACGCGTGGCCTGGCCCAGCCTTCTTCTCCTTTCGAGCCGGCCCAATAGAGAAGCGGGGGAGGAAGAGAGTTCGAAGGGGGAAGCAAAAACCAAAAGCAAGGAGGTCGGGGGAGAAAGAAAGGAGAGAACCGAAGGGAAAAGGAGGAGAAAAGAGAAAAAAAAAAAAAACAGAAGGAGAAGAACAGATGAGGGGTTCGAGCAGGAGGAACGTAGGGAGCAGCTCGCCGCCAAAGCTACCAACGACGTCAAGAAGCCCCACCGCCAGGCCACACCTCTCCAGCAGCCGCTTGTCTCGACGCCATCGCTGCCCATTATCCTCAACGCCGTCCGAGCCGCTGCCGCCTTCTGTCCTGACGCGCTGCTTGCTGATCCTCGCCAAGCCATGCTGAGCACCCCCAGCCATGAGCTCCACTGTCCCGAGCTCAGCGCCTCAGCCCGACGCCACTACAGTACTTGCAACCGCAAGCACCGCCGTGCCAGCAACCAAAGCTCCGCCCGAGTGTCGCCACTGCTACCGTGTTCCCCTTTGCCTAAACCCGTGATGCCAACAGCCCGAGCCGGTCACCGAGCCCCCTCGCCACACGACCTACAACACCCACTGACGCTGCTACTCGTCACCGCCGCTCCTAATCCGCTTGCCACGCCATCACAGCACCAATCCAGCCCCGTCGTAGCAACAGCCCGTCACTACCGCCACCCGCTGCTTAGTGTCCCGACCATCCTCTTTCAGCACTGCGAAGAAGCCCTAGAGAATAGGGCACAAATCGGGTCATGGCCGGGTCGGGCGAAGCCTCCAAACCAAGTAGGGTTTGGTCTTCAAAGTGGGTTGGGCGCAGGTCATGAACCGGGTAAGGCTTTGAACAATTTGGGCTGGGTTGGGCTGTTTTATATGTGGGCTTTATTTTAAAAAATTAGATCAGATTAGGCCTACAAATCAGGCCCAACTCAATAGGTTTTTGTCAGCTTGGATCGCGCGGCCCGGTTCGGTCCGGGCTCGGGTTGTCTTCCCGATCCGGTCCAGTCTTAGGCCGTCTTTTCAACGAACCGAGTTAGGCCCAACACGGGAATCTGACCCGGGTCGTTTTAAATATATTATAATATTATAATATTAAAATAATATTTTTAAAAAGAATTACAAAAATATTTTTTTCAAAAATTAAAAAAATTAAAATTTCAAAAATTTTCAAAAATCCAAAAATTGTAGGATTTGGTTAGGAATTTCTATTTCTTGCATTCTTACTGTAATTAGGCCTTTATTTGCTTGCATATTGATAATCTCCTGTGTTTAATTTGTATATTTAATTATGTTTGATTGCAAGTGCTCAATTTTACTGCAATTAGAATGATTGTGCGCACTTTGCATGTCAGGGGATAGGTGTAAAATCAATCCAAATTATATGACAAAAATATTTTCTTCTAAAATGAACAAGATTAGGTACCGAAATGGCACTAATTGGTCAATTAGTGTAATTAAGTCATCGACCCTAGATTTTCTGGTTGCGCAAGAAGTGATGTACACTCTTATACCTCACATGGTTTCTAGTCAACCTTAATAGGCTGGCGGCGACTCTTTTTTGCAAAATTCCTAAAAATATCCCAATGTCACGCTGGATATGGGCTTAGGAAAGCCCATGCCTAATCATGGGCCTTAGATCCGTCCTTTAGGCAATACCCCTAAATGTGTTCCCTCCCCCCCCCAAGAGCAGGTCGCAACAGGTGGAGACAATTGCGAAAAATGGTCAAGATTTTAAACTAATATACACGAGCTTGCTAATTGATCAAAAACCACAGCTAAATTGATAGATTAAAGCACTCAAAATAGTTACCAAAACCCAATCCATGATTTGGCCTCAATTCGGAGCTGCTGAGTAAGCAACTTGGTGGCCCCATCATATCCCACTCAGCCACCCAATCAGCTTGATCTCTGCACGTGATAGAAGACCATTGTTAGTAGTACAAGTGGACAAAAATTGGCCAAGGATAAGCAATTGGAAGAACATGAAAATCGCAGCAAAATCCGCACATGCAACAGCTTCAAAAGTTGAAAATTTGGCCAAGTTAGAAAGTTATTGAAATTGTTCTGTTGACAGGCTTGGTAGGTGGACAAAAAACTGACCAAAAACCCTTTAATTCAAGGGGTGAGATCACTAAAGCAAGCTCTTTTAGGGCATGAAAGGTAGGAGACAAGATAGAGAAGAGAGAGCTCACAATCGTCCCCGAAAGACACCACTAGAAGCTACTCCAAAAAAAAAAAAACCCCCCAGAAATTCCATATCAACCTTTAGAGAAAAGAAGTGAAAATTTCACAAACTTGCAGCCAAAATTAGCCAAAACTTTCAACTGGAGAGTGAAACTTTACTCAAAGATCTTTCTAACCATAGGTCTCACGTCCCAAATGGAGATCGAGAAGGCCTTCTAAAGCCCCCCAAAACAGTACCCTCCTAGCAGGCCAAAAAAGATTGAAAATTTTTCTGTGTTGAGCATGATTGGTCACGGGTGAGAGAAAGCAAATGCTTTTGAGAAAATTGAGAGACAAATGAGGAAAACCATGACTTTTGTATCCCAAACTAGAATACATATAGTTTTTCTTTTGTGTTCATTTTTCCAACAAAAAAAGTCGTGGAGTCTAGTTTTGGAGACCAACAAAAACCTTCGTTATCAGCTCTTTCTTTGTAGGTCTCATTTTCCAATTGAAGAAGCCAACTTCCACAGGCCCCCGAGGATAATTTCTCGGTTTTCTCGACCAAGAGCCACTTGAAAAAGAAACTAGGAAGTATTGTAAGAATCCTAGATGTATTTTTGGTCAATTTTGAACATATTTCAACCATGAAAAATCAAGAGGAAAACCAGTCCGGAAAACTAATTTTTGATACTAGAATTTTTCCAAGTGTTGAAATCTCTTCAATAGTCTTACGTGTTTAACTTGTTATGTCTATTTTCGTGCATTACTTGTCTTCATGAGCTTGTTGAATGTTCTATGGGAGTACCAATGATGCTGAGGTCAGCTTAATTTGGTCTTTAAATCCCCGGGTAAACCATGAAATCGTCCACGACTTGAGCCAAAACCAAGACCATCCATATTGATTCATGGCTGGTCAGTGTGGACCATGCGTATATGCTTCTTGAATAGGTCGTTTTGATGTGTTCGATTGATCATTCTCCATGATGCTTGTTGCATTTGAAAGTCCATGTTACCTACTTACATTTTGATCAAGTGATCTTTTCAATAGATTTTGTATGTAATGAGTGTCGAGGCTTGAATCTGGGCATGCAACTTGTTTTCTTAACTGAACCCCCAAATTTGCAAAAGCAGTTCAAACCCGCATACTTGAGAACGATTTCAGCTTGGTTTTGTGTGTGTTTTAAGCTACGATTTCTATTTAATATCGCTATTTGCATGTGATAGTATAACATTGATACTTTAGTTCCACATGAGATTGCGAATGGATCGAGATTGAAGGCTAAACATGACTCAAGGAAGCTACTTGGGCTGGTTTAATGCACACCAAGTGTTCGACGAAATGCCCAAACTAAGCTTCGATTTTGAAACGATCGATTTGAGCTCGGTTCTTGTGATATTTATGTATTGGGCTCTTCCATATTAGTGTGTATCAAGCATAGATCGTGTGCAAAGGGAAGAGCAAGATAGAATTTTTTATCTCTTGACAAGCCTAAGATCGGAGTTTGAAGACATCAAACGTGACATTCTTATGAGGCCGCAATTGCCGTCCTTTGATACCATTTGCTCCATAATACAAAGTGAAGAAATAAGGAGGAGAGTCATGCATTCTGACTCGATTGTGGCACCATCAACAGGATCATCAGAACACTCTGCAAACGCTGTTAGTTCTAATGCCAGGCAAAGTGATGGTGGTACTCAATTTGTCAAAGGGAAAGGAAAGAACCACCTTCGTTTCCATTGCAATCATTGTGATCGAGATGGGCATTCCAAGGAACGATGTTGGATTCTACATCCTCAGCTGCGTCCAAATAAGGACAAAGGTCCGGACGCTAAGACAGCAATTCAAGGGAATACGATAGACTTCCAATCCAAGTTGGAGTCTCTAGCGCTGCAGGTTCAGCAGCTACTTCTGGTAATATTAATGCACTTTCCATTTACTCTAGAAATCGATTTATTGTTGATTCCGGTGCCATAGATCATATGTGTAGTTCCCCACATTTTCCGACTAGATTAAGTGTGCATTGAGCTATAGATGATTTGCCGTGTTTTGCGTGTGTAGCTGTGGAGAATCAACGAGAGGCTCTTCCACTTCAGGGTTGCCAACAAGCAATTCATCGGCTTGGACTTTGGTGGGGACGGGGTTGACCTGGTGGCTACTTGTCATTCACCATGAACACCTGAAACCTTTGAAATTGTGAGAAACCCAGACGATCCAAGCCATGTTAGAATCAACACTTCTAATGGCTACTTCTTACAGGTCATCAATCTCTTTCCATTTCCTACATATTACAAAAGATGGGAAAAGTGCAAAAAAAGAGTCGTAAACCTATTGCACTGTAACCAATTTAGTTCGAAACATTTCAATTGGATCAATTTAATTATAAACATTTTCACATTAGTACTAGTTGAGTCCATCTGGCCAATTTAGGCCGAAAATTGATGACGTGGCACGACCGGTATTGACGTGGACATTTTTAATAATATTTTAATATTTTTTGAATCTTTAAATATATATATATATTTTTTATTTTTTTTTCCTTTCCCTTTTCTTTGCCTTTACCGACCACAACCATCACGTTGACCCTAGCTTGGGCAAGGGCCGGCCTCACCAAAACTAATGAAGGGGGCCTCGCCTAGATGGCCGGCGCTTGCCCTTGCTGGTCATGGCTGTGGTCAGTGGACACTGATGGCCACCAGCCAAAGGAAAAGGAAAAAGGGAAAAATCAAACAAATATCTTTGAAAATAAAAATTGGCGGCGAGGAACTAAATTGGTATCTATGTGAAAAATTTTATGATTAAATTGATCCAATTGAAAGGTTTAGGACTGAAAAAGTACCGATATAATAGATTCGGGATTTTTTTAGTACTTCTCCCTAGATAAGACTAATGCTTTCTATAATAAGATTGGTTGAGAAATTACTACATGAACATCGTACATGTATTGTTAAATATACGGTCCGTTACAACTAGTCTTCTAATTTGAATGCTAATTATGGTCCACTTATTTGAAGGGCCAACTCAGCTATGGTTGTAGCCTATCACGTCATTTTATAAACCTATATTATAGACACAAGTTGTTATTTACGCATCAACTTGTTAGATAGACACAAGCCAAGTGAAAAATTTCCGAGACTTGTTCAAAGCAGAGATTGAGAATAACTAAGAAAGAAGATCGATTATTGTGGTGGAATTTGTTTTGCAGGTGAGGACAGAGGAACGAGTGATAGCTGATTATCAATGCAACAAAAGTGATGCATGGGAAAACGAAGACCCATCTCTGTTTGTCATGAGCTTCACTAAAAGATCGGAAGGCAAGTTCCAAGTTACCAATGGTCTTGGACCGCATAAAGCTCCCGAAGTCATGAGAGTACGCAGTTACAAAACTCCGATTCAATATAGTCACAATCCACGCTTCTCAAACCTATCAAATTAAATTATTTATGCGCAGATTATAAATTTAAATAAACTCACTCTAAGAGAAAAAAAATTAATTTATTTTTGTCTTTTTAGTATATGACTTGCGAATGAGAATTCTTTGAGGAGAAACTAATTCTGGCCAGCAATCTCTAGTGTCATCATGTCACGACCTCCTTTTTTTCCGTACGTGGGAAAAGGAGAGGGTTTAGGGGTATTTGCCTAAAAAGGCGGACCAATGGCCCTAAATTAGGCGCGAGCTCTCCCAAGCCCATACCTCGCGCGACATTGGATTTTGAATTTTAATTCTTAACAATCTATGTAATTCTAGGAGTCGCCACTAGCTTATTGGGGTCAGCTAGAAACCAATCAAGACACGGGAGTGTTGTCTCGATTCCTACGCAACCAGAGATTTCTAGGAACGGGGACTTGTTTACGCCAATGTTTCTATTAGCGCCCTTGCGGTACCACTAACTTGGAAGGTTGTTTATCTAAATGGCCACACAATCTTGATTACCAATTATAATCTTTATGGAACCACTAAGTGTCCATGCAAATGTTTTTCTAGTTTTTTTTTTTTAATGTCTAGACTAATCCTAACATAATTTAGAAGAGAAATTTACACTCAAATTAATGAAAAGCGGCGCGTAAGTAAACATCCAAGAAATTGAAATGACTTGAAAATAAACGCAGAAAATGTAATCCCGATACAAGTCGGGCAAATAATATTACATGGCCTTGTTATCACGCCCCGGGACAGGACCCCGATGAGCAAAATGAGAATTCAAATATGCATGAAATTGCTCTATGTGCATGAAATTACTTTAAATAGTTTTAATCTACGCAAAATGGATTATTTACAAAAATGGTTATAAAATACCAAAAATAGCATTAAATTAGGAAAATGACCTTTTAAAATTAGGAAAATTTCATATATGTCATTTCTATCCTAATTTGATGCTATCTAACATTTTTTGATATTTTGAAAATTTCATATTTTTTCTCTTTTCTTTTTAATTTTTTTTTTAAAAAATATAATAATAATAAATTCTTTAAGCCGACCTATGCTAACATGGAGTAACACAGCACATGAATATCACAATAATCAAGCTCAAATCGACCGTTTCAAGATCGAAGCTTAGTTTGGGCATTTTGTCGAACACTTGGTGTGCATTAAACTAGCCCCAATAGCCTCCTCGAGCCATGTTTGCAGCATTCAATCTCCACTCATAACCAATCTCATGTGGAACTAAAGTATCAATATTATACTACCACATGCAAAGAACAAGATTAGATAGAAATCATAGCTAAAAACACACTAGAACCAAGCTAAAATCGTCCTCAAATGCACGGGTTTGAGCTGATTTTGCAAATCCGAGTTTGAACTCAAGTCAAGCAAACAGGTTACATGCTCATATTCAAGCCCCAACACTCATCACATACGAGATCTAAAGGAAATGCTACTTAATCCACGTGAAAGGAGGTAACATGGACTTTCAACTGCAACAAACATCATAGAGAATTACTCACCGAAAAACATCAAAACGACCTCTCCAAGAAACACACATGCAAAACTCTTGAAGAGATTTCAAACACTTGTAAAGATTTCAGCCTCAGAAATCAGTTTTCCGGGCTGGTTTTCCTCTTGATTTTCATGATCAAAACATGCTCAAACTCGAAAATAAATACATCTAGGATTCTTACCTTGCTTCCTAGTTTCCTTTTCAAGTGGTTATTGGCCAATGAAACCGACAAATTATCCTCGGGGGCCTGTGGAAGTTGGCTTCTTCAACTGGAAATGAGATCTGCAAAAAAAAAAAAAAAAAGAACTGACAACAAAGGTTTTCATTGACCTCTAACATTAGACTTCAAAATGTATTTTGTTGGAAAACTTGACACCACGCCAAACTATATGTATTCTAGTTTGGGTTAAAAGTCAAAATTTTGGACTTTCTTGGCCCGCCAGGAGGGCACTGTTTCGGGGAGCTTTAGGAGGCCTTCCTGATCTCCATTTGGGACGTGCGGCCTATGGTTGGAAAGATATTTGAATGAAGTTTCACTCTCTAGTTGGAGGTTTTGGCTAATTTTTTCCGCAGGCGTGTGAAAATCTCATTTTTCTCTCTCCAGGTCGGTCTGGATTTTCTGGGTTTTTTTTTTTTTTTTTTTTTTTTTTTTTCTGGAGTTGCTTCTGAAGGTCTCTTTGGGTAACGATTCCGAGATCTCCCCTCTCTCCCTCATCTCTTTTATCTCATCCCTTGAAAGACCTTGCTTCAGTGATCTTATCCCCTGAATTAAGGGATTTTTGGTCAGTCTCTTGTCCACCTTCCAAGCCTGTCAACAGGGCTACTCCACCCACTCTCTGACTTAGCCAATTTTTTTAACTTCTGCAGCTGTTGAGTGTGCGGATTTTGCTGCGATTTTCCGGTGCTTTCAGCAGCTTATCCCTGGCAAATTTTCGTCCACTTGCACTAATATATATGGTCTTTCAGCACGTGCAAATATCAAGCTAAATGGGCGGCTGAGTGGGATATGGTGGGGCCACCAATATGGCTACTTAGCAGCTCTGAATTAAGACTTAATCGTGGACTGAGATTTGGCAGCTGGTTTGGGTGGTTTAATCCATCACTTTGGTTGCGGTTTTTGATCAATTAGCAAGTTCATGTATAATATTTTAAGATCTCAACCAAATTTCGCAATTGTGCCCACCCAATTTTGCAAAAAAGTCCCTCAAAGATGGCCATTTTCTTATCCGAAAATACCCAATTCAATACAAATGTGGTCTTTTTGGCTAAATTTGATTGATTCTACTTGGCCCAAATTCAATTTCAACTTAATTGATGACCGAGATGATGATTTAAGAGCTTGGGCGCAAATTTTGCAAAATTTGCGAATTGGTCCCTCGACTTTTGGAAATTGCATTTTGGCCCCAACTTGTCATTTGAATTCCAATCTGACCTCCTAGGCTTGGCTAGTCACATTTAGATCGTTGGCCCCAACTTGCTCTCTCTTTTTTCTTTTTCTTTTTTCGATTTCTTCTTTTCTTTTTTTTTAATTATTATTATTATTTTATAGGAAAAACATCTTTCATTTAAAACACGATATTAAACACCTAAATAATCTATATGCCGGAATGAAATATTTTTGGGAAAAAATTAGGTGTCAACACATCATATATGGAAACTATAATAGCTACTACAGTTGCGTGCGTCTCTTATATGCCCCTTAATAAGTTTATGGTCTTGACAGCTTAAAGCGCATTTGGTAACTATTTTGTTCTCAAAAATAATTTCTATTGAGAAATAATTTTTTCTAATAATATTTCCTTGATGAGTTTCTAAGCATTCGAGTATGTTTAGTAATTGCACAAAATTTCTATTTTCAAAATATAATAAGAACATAAATGCGTTTAGTACGATTCTCATTAGTTTTCATGTAGAATTTCTTTTAATTTTTTAATAATCTTCTGAGATTTTTCTTTTCTTTTTTTCTTCTCCTCTTCTTCTTCCTCCTCTAGAAAATTGATGGGCCTTGGTGATGGCTGGCAACCAACTAGAGACGAGAGCTAGCAACCTTGCCAACCTCAAGGGAGCCTCACCAATCCTCGGCAAGGTCGAGCCTCACCGAAGGTCGGCAAGGTCGCTAATCTTTGGCTGATTAACAAAAAAATAACTTTTTTATAATTTTTTATTCTATTCCAAATCCATTCCTTGGCCGTTGATATGTTCTCAGGAATACAAAAATTAGTTACCGTTACCAAACAGATTTATGTTTTTTTTTTTTTTTTTTTTTCGGGGAACAATAATACGGAAATAGTCAAGAATTGGCCAGTTACCAAATATGTCTTTACTAACTCTTACTAAGCATAAGTCAATAAGTACCGTCCATGTGAATGACACAAGATACAAGACGAAATACAAAATGAAAATCTAAATTTGGTGGGATACGATATGCACAACGTATACTTACCAAGCTCCACATCTATTTTGATGTGATCCAGCTCTGTGAAAATCTCTTTTATAGAATGGTACTTGACATAAAGTGTTCAATTCTTTCGGAATACATGTGACTTTTGCTTCTATGCATGTGTGACACATGCAGGGGTTTCCTGGTCAAGTACTACAAAACCCTTTTAGGCACGTATGTGAATTATCCTTTTAAAAAGTTGCAATCGTGACAAGAGTACGATCCGGAGCTACTTTTTCTTTTCTTTTTTCCCAACAATAAATACCTGATCTGCTCCGATTATTAATTTATATAGTGTAATGTCAATTTTTATTGAGTGTTGGGGTACATATATCTGAAGAAATAAGTCTTGTCTGGACTACAGTCTACGGGCCGGATCAACTACAACGGTCGTTTTGTGCGTTCCGAATGTGGATCTCACAAATGATTGACGCGGTGGGTCCATAAATAAGCAATTCCATATTTAAAGACCCTCTTATAATCCAACATATCAATTCCATGCATTGGTTGTGCATTAGTTTTAGCGACCATCGGTCTTTTTCAACAGCAGAAAGGAACCGCTAAAGATACCATCTCTTTGGATATAACACTTTGCAACTCAGAAAAACTCTAAGCCATTTCGGCTTCGATGGTGCCTTTTTTCCATTTGTAGACCTATGAAAATCCCGTGGTCTTCTTTCCTTCAAGTGAGTATCACCGACTCTCTCAACTGATCCTTGTAAGGAGACTCAATCCCTCCCACGCCACAAGACCCCTTCCTCGATGGGATTTTCGTTGCCGATGTGTCCTATTTGACCATGAATTCTAACCCACAAACGGCAATCCGAATGCTATCAACTCACTTTTTGCACCAAATGCTATCACATAAAATATTACAGCAAAGTTAGAAATCTGGAGTCCCAAATGTCATTTTTTATTCAGGTATGCAAGGAGCCCTAGTCTCTACACGGTCGAGCTCATCAACTAGCCTCTCTCTCCAGGAGTGGCTCTCAACACCTTGACCGAGTACTACAAGGCCGAATACAATGCGGTGCGCAGGCACTCCCCAACAGCCTACGTAGTGATGTCGAACCACCTCGGGCCAATGGCTTGACCAGGACTGTGGTCGACGTGCACTACGACAATCTGTTCTCGGATATCTTCGACAACATGATGGTCCAACAGAACATCGATTTCATCTAGTTTAACAGGACGGCTTAGTTGAACAATGTTAACACGGCGAACGGTCCTCTCAGCGTTATGGGTGAGTCCAACGATGACACCATCTGTCGATATTTTTTTATGATGAGAAAGCCCAAAACTGAATAATATGATATGCTTACCAAATTTTGTTGCTGATTTGATTTGCGAATTGGGTGAACGTGAAGGGGTGGCTGAGTGGCAAGTGAGCGGAGCTACGAAAGAAGACTACTAGAGATTCGCAGAGGCACAGCTAGAGGTGTAAGGGAGAGCAACGTTCGGATAGGCGTATTGGACCCTCAAGAATGTCAAGACCAAGTGGAGTCTGCAGTGGATAGTCAATAATGGTTATATACAGCTTTAATCAGTTTACGTATTCGAATTAATTCGGTATGTTCCTACATAGTTACACTCTTATAGTTGATTTTTGCGATGATCAACTGTTGACCTCAGTCCGAGCACATTAAAGTGGAGTAAATAGCTTTGACTATTTCTGAATGGTTCATAGCCATGAGCACTATGATAGGATTACTTTGTGGGCCGACTTAATCGGATCGTGTTAAACTAAGATTTAACATACATGGTGGAACTTAGCAGCCCCTTGATAATGGAGTACTTATGTTCGGACATGCCAATGTCTCATGCTTGAAATTCCTCTCAAAGAATTAAACATATCCAAACTTGTTCACCTGTGAAATTTTGTCACCCTTCATCTCACAGTTAAACAGTTGGATTTCATTTTCTAACATTAGTACATCACCAATCAAAGCGACTTCCGTGAGCTCAAACTTATTTAATTTTGAATGAGGACAAGGGCCGAACAACAGGGAAAAAAGAAGAAGAAGAGGCTCTTGTACCCAAGAGACTATAAAAGAGGAGCCGTTAAATCGAAATAAATGAATCACGATTGAAAGCAAGTGTTCCAGTTGATTTAATTACCTCTTCATGGAGATTTTTAATCATCAAGTTTCATCTAGCACTTGAAGCCCCTAATAAATTTATGTTTGGTGATCCGGATTTTTGGACCAACTGGAATAGGATACTATATCATAAAAGAAAACCTGGTTTTCTAGTACAGGCGGAATGTCCTCAGCAAGACGATACCAAGAAGAGACATATCTGTCTTTTTTACGCCTTGTCAGCTTTGTCTTTTTTTCGTGGACATTGACCTGCAACAACTTTAAGGTAGTTGTATTGTCACACTCTGATTAAACGTTGGATGGCGGGGGGAATTTGCAGTTGATTCACTGGTAGAGTTCCCGAACATCACGAGACTTATGATTAACCCCTAGAGTTATGGACCGGTGTGACCATGCAATTATCCCGTGCGGTCGGAACTAGGGGACTGCCATACTTATCGGCCAGAGATTAGTCTAGTGATATGTGAAAAAAAAAAAAAAAAAGGAAGCCCATCCTCGGAGTCTTCAAAGATATTTCCATTTAGTGCGAAGCATGTGAATCCCCGAACCCGGCGACTTTTGGTGCGTTCCGCTCCAGTGAATTCTTTTCTTGATTTTGTCAATAGCGAGGTCGGTCTACGGACGCCTTTTAGGGGCTTCGTATATTCTGACCGAAAGCCTAGATTTCTCCGTTCCTCATTTTGGAGACCAGTGGATTCCCTTTTCCTCTTGCCCATTTCCTAGAAACTTCGCGTACATAACTTATGAAAAAGATTCTCGCATGGTCGTGATGTTCCATGGGCTCAATGAATTTGAGCCGTCGCGTGCCGAATGGCACTCACATGATTTGGCGGCTGTTATTCACTGGGCTCTTGCTTGCTCATTACGCGGAATTAATTGCTCCAATAATTGGAGATTTGAGGAGTCAAAGAAAGGGCAAGCAACGACCAGTTAATTGACAGAGGAAAAGATTTTGACAGAATTAAAGGAGAGAAAGGGACCTTGCTGACTTGACCTGGACGTATAATGTCGACCACACGTTAAACAGAGGAGGAAGAAAATCTTCTTCGAAAGGTTCGAGTGCGCCTGAAATAGTTATTGAAGTATACTTTATTTAGAAAATTATTACTAATGAGTTCTCTCGGAATACTTCTTGAATATATTTAAGGAAATATTTTCATTTTTGTTGGATTAATTACATATAACTTAGGAAGTGCCGATACTTTTCGAGAGTTTTGGTGCCATGTTGGCCACTTTAACACATGTCTGACACGATCTGACACGCGGTCAACAAATATCAAAAGAATCCAACACGTGATTAATTCTCCCAACACACTTTGATATGCGAGTTCGGAATTCCGACACCCATGAGATCAATTTTAAAAAATAAAAGGGTTAAAATGTAAATATGTAAAAAATAATAAAAAAAAGTAATAAAGGGAGAAAGAAGTGATTAATTGCCAATAATATTAATAAATGGTGGATTAATGTTTTTAGTAAAAATTCATTATAGGCTCTTTTATTATTTATTTATTTATTTATAAATTTGAATCAAATTATTTGATTGAAATAATCATGTATACATAAAAATATATATTTAATATACAACATATTTCAACGTGTCGAAATTCTTTATTTTTTAAGAAATGACATATCGGCGTGTTTTATCGTGTCACGTGTTGAATGTCGATGTCAGTGCCATCGATGTCAGTGCCACTTAGCACATTGCACGGACGAAACACAATATATAACACAAGGATAGTCAATATATTGCAAATTGTGAAATTTTTTCGTAATTAGTTTGTTAGATTTCGTTTGTTTCATGGAAAATAACTTTTGAGAAATTGTTTTCTTGATTTCCTAATGTTACACAGAAAGCAAACCAAACAAGGATATTTTTCTTTCAATGAAAAAGAGTTCTTCTAAAATAGGAAAAGCGTAAATTATTTTTCCTATTCTTTCTTTCACCCAGGCCAATCACATTCTTCTCCGTGCACTCCATTTAATTATTTTCTCATTTATTTTCAGGTTTCAGCTAAATATCGAAAAATATTATTATTTTCTTAAAAAGTACTTTCCAAAAGCATTACATTTTCTGTAAAACAACCAGAGCCTTAATGAGCATCTCAAGAGCACTCTTTAACAAATTCTTATTCATTAAGAGAAAACACAACTGGACAATAAAAGAGCAGTTAGATCCGCCGAAAAAAAAAAAGATTATTAATGATATTTCCTTGAATTTGTCTGAAGCATAAAAAAAAAAAACAAAAAATTCATTAAGAGAAAACACAACTGGACAATAAAAAGAGCAGTTAGATCCGCCGAAAAAAAAAAAAGATTATTAATGACATGCGAGGGACGGCGAAGTTGCGAGGGCGTCAACCCAAAGTCAAGTTCCACGACCACGCGTGTCGACCAGCAATGAAATGAAATAAAATGCACCAAGTAGACCAGATGACCATACACGCAGACGTCTCAGGTTTGAAGCTACTTGAGTGAGTGACTCAACTCATCCGTATCATGCAAGCACGCATTGCATCTCTACTTAATCATTTCGAAAGTTTATTACATGAACATTTCTCACACGAGTACCATTGGATATGTTTTAGTCATGTTAAGTGCAGATTTTATGTGTCCCTTCTGGGACAATCGGTTGCATAGCTAACTGCTGTTCTGTTTTATCTTGATTTGGAACGGGGAAAGTAGGAAAACAGGAGGCAATGGAAGTCATCAGTAATGAGATCCAATCGATCCGCGGCCATGCCAATCAAGAGATGGAGAATCGCAACCCAAAAATAAGAGCAGTTAATCTGGGGGGATGGCTGGTCACAGAAGGATGGATCGAGCCTTCCCTCTTTGATGCAATCCCCAACAAGGACTTCTTGGTACTGTGCTATACGTAATTGCCTTAAGTGATTTCGTTGCTTTATTAACCAATGATTCGTTTGGTTTCAACTATTTTTCTAACTCTGAAACCGTGTATAATTCGTAGGATGGGACTAGACTTCAGTTCAAATCGACGAAGGTTGGTAAGTATCTTTGCGCCGAGTCCGGCGGAGGAAGCCGGGTAGTCGCCAACAGCACGTCTCTCTGTGTGAAGCCATCCTGGAGCAAAATCACTCTCTTGTTTCTCTTCCCATGTCTGCTCATAACCAGCGTATCATCAACTGAGGAAATATATAGTCCATTTCCAATCCCAACTGTTACTAAAAACGATCGTCCTGATGATGGTAACAACTAAACTTATTGGCTTAAGGTTTTGGCACCGGTGGTTGTTTTACTAGTTAATAATTTTATCTGAAACCCTTTATGTAGGGAAGCAAGGCCTTAACCATAGCATTGCCGGAAATTGGTTGCCGGAGTGGGCGATCATTCCCGTGGTACTGATCTTCATTGTAGCCATTCTCATTGTGGTGTACCTCTATTGCAAGCACCCCATTCCCCTAATATGTAGATGGTGCGGCATAGAAGTAGCGCTAAATGGAAAAGGAGTAGAGTTCAGCCGAAAACTGACTCCACCTGACGAAACATCTGTTTGAATGGAAAACAAGAGCACCCTGTTTTGGGCAGTTCCTAAGGGCAGTGGTCTGATTTTTAAATCCAAGATAGGAACTGAATAAATTCGACCAGGACGACGCGTTAATTTTTTTTTTTCATAATAAGAATTCTTGCTGTATCAAGATCACACCATCTGTTTTTTCTTTGTTTTGTTTAATCAGTTTGTTGATGTCCTATTTTCTAAGAGCAGTTAGCTGCACGTTTTGTAGCTATTCTGTTAGTTTATTGCTGGTTTTGTGGACCAAGCAAGCTGTTAGTGGACAGCGTGGGTTTATGGTTGTCGCGACCAATTTTTTCGGAGTGTTAACCATCTATGGATTGTTAAGCCTAGACTTAACTCAGGCTCTCCCAAGCCCATACCAATTCGCGACTTTCGGTTCAAGTTCTTAACATGCAATTGTTTTAATTAGGAGTCGCCACTAATCTATTTTTGGTGGGTTGATTAGAAACCCAAGTAAAGTAATGGGAGATTTACTTTACTCCTACGAACCAGAGATTATGGGTACGGGGACTTGGTTACACTAGATTTCTCTAATGCCCTTTCGGAACCATTCTTTTAATTTCAAAAATATTTTTGCAGGCAATTTGGATTGATTTTAAGTCTATTTTCCTAACATGTAAGGTGATCATACGGGTACACAAACCATCAATTTAACACCCAAGAAAGCAAATAGAAAATGCAGGACTTACCTCGTAGCAACGAAAGCATCTGCAATGTTAATTCAAAATCCACATCAACAACCTTGGATATGATTTCTAATTAACACGCAATTTCTCTTTTTTGTTTCCACTTATCTAATGAAAATTATGCAATATGCAATGCATGCCACTAATTTAACATGAAATGATATGACATGGCAACATGACTTAGCTATATGACCTAAGCAATATGACATAACTAAGCATGTAGTCTATCCTAAGCATGAGATGATTTATTCTAAATAATTCTTTGTATTTTCTATGAGATTCGAAATTAAGGAAATGCAACATTTAAATATGCAATCTAAATTAATCTAATGACTGACAATTTCTAATTAAATGGACCTAATAAAAATCACTAAATGACGTGCATTGTATGAACCTAATTCTATATGACGTGCACATGGTTTTTATTCTAAATAAGCATGCAATTTATTCTAATATGCAATGACATGCAAAAGATGCATTGATTTTACATGACATATGCATAATGACTTTTTTTGTGTTTTTCCTTTTCTTTTTTTTTTTTTAATTTCGAAATTTATAATCGCCAAATAATTAAACATGCAATCCAAGTTTTTTAAAAAAACTAGCAACCTAGTTTAATTGATTTGATTTTTTTTATTTTTGAAAATTCGAAATAAAATACCTATTATGAACATGCAAACCCTAAAACTACATTTTTTAAATTTTTTTTAAGAAAACTAATTTAAGTAACACCACAGCAAATCAAGCCATATTGATACCCAAATTGACAAACCATATCTCGAGCATGAGATCGGGTTGGTCAATTTTTAAATAAATCGCGAATCGAATCTCGAGCATGAGATCGGATTGGCGATTTTTCCGTGCGATTGCAGTCATATTTCGAGGGAAAGGTAATCGTGGGATCGCTAGAAAAGTAATCGTGGGATCGCTAGAAATTGAAGAATAGCTCTCGGAAAGGTGTTGGCTTCTTGCTGGGATCGTCTAGAATAGACACGTCGAAGATGCAGGAGTGCGCCGGGACTCCTTTAAGGTTTATTGGATTCGCTGGTCGTCTTGGTTGAGCAGCTCTCGGTGGCAGGCCCAGCAGCAATTGGTCGTCACAGAAAGTTTGGCGACGATGCAAGAAGGTAGCAGCGAATCACCATGGACTTGCGGTGCAGCAGGGGCGTTTCTTTCAATGTGTTCTCCCTAAAATTGCCGACGATGGTCGGGCATTGATAATTGCAAGAACAACGTGGGGCACGGCTGCTCAGTGTTGGCCTGCAATGGAAAAGCAAGGGAACTCTCTCTTCCCCTCTCGTGTGTTCCCTGTATAATTCGGAATCCCCCCCTCAATGTGGTCGAAAACTTCGTGTAGTTGATCACCACCAGGCGGGAAGTGAACGCCGTTGCTCTATCATCGAGGAGGATCACTGCGAAAAAAGGAACTTCGTGGATCGGCGATTGTGAGCAATTGGCAACGACAGGATCGCGGCCGCTTGAATCGGGAACGTTGTATGGGATGACTTGTAGGCGAGGCAGAACAGGTGGCCTTTGATGATGAGTGAACACGTCGAATTGTGGATTGATCCTTTTTGCCCACACGACTGAATTTGGAGTTCGGACTTCACCACGTTGGCTCTGACATCTTTTGCAAGTCAGAGAATGGATCTTCTTCATGCGGCAAGCGGAATTGTCTTCTTTGACTGGATAATATTCAACTTGAATACTTTCAGCAAAAGAACCTCTCCTGGAACTGCTGGAACTCAACGATGAGGGTAGAGCTCGGGGCACGTCGGGACAGCAGCTCGAGCAGGGCTTCACGGCTTCGTTGTTGACGAGGAGGCGCGGCAATGGTCACCGTCTCATGGTGCATGCGATATGAAGCTCAGCCGTGGGGTTAGCAAGGATGCAGCCACGTGATGCTTGGCCCAACATTCCTCTCTCTCACGTGTGTTTTCTCTCTATATTGTGACCGTATATTCAATGTGTGGCCTCCCCTAAACCCTGCGTATGTGTACTTATTTATAGGGCACGGATTAGGGTTTTTTAAATTTTCCAAATCCATATCCACGAAGATTTCTTTTCGAAACGCAATATTTATTTTTTCCAAACGTAATATTTGCTTTTGAATTTAAATCTCACAAAGATAAATCCGTAAAATATCTCCGAGGATACGGGCTTGGACCGATTTTCTTTTTTCGTGGACTTAGCCCCACTCATCAACTTAAAGTTTCTAAACCATCAATTCTAATCCATCCGTCACCGGCCCAATGTAATGCAAAAAATGTAAATGCACCCTGAATCTATATGCAATGCAATTATTATTTTTTTTATTTAGGGATAAAATTAACCCTTAATTTTCTATGCACTAAATAAATAAACGGGCCGCCAAAATTTAGGTGTCAACAGTCTTTAAGTTTTAGTATGTATTTGAGGATTTTTTTTTTCAGTTTTCTAAACAAGATACACAGATTTTGTTGTCAACTCCTCTGTTATTTCGAAATCAACACTGGTGTCAAAGCTTTCTTGATCTTAAGGGGCTGCGAGTGACTTGTGAGATTGATTGAGAGGTGTGTATGCATCCATAAAAGCTAAAAGCAAGATGGAGGCAGGATCGAGTGGTTTTTCAACAATGGCTCCACCAGCGTTTGATGGAGAAAATTATCAAGCCTGGGTAGTGAGAATGTGAGCCTATCTAGAGGGTTGTGATTTTTGGGGAGCTGTGGAACAAGATAATGAAGTTGCTCCCCTTCCTAACAATCCAACCATCAATCAGATCAAGTTTCACAAGGAGAGGACAACAAGAAAAGCAAAGGCGAAGTCTTGTTTATATGTTGCTGTCTCACCTGCCATTTTCAGCAGAATTATGGCTTGTGAATCAGCCAAAGCTATCTGAGACTTCCTCAAAGCTAATTATCAAGGCGATGAGAGGATCAGAAGCATGAAGGGGCTAAATCTCATCACAAAATTTGAGAGACTGCAGATGAAGGAGTCTAAGACAATTTAGGAGTATTCTGATAAGTTGATAAGCATTGCAAATCAGGCAAGAGTTCTAGGCACTAACCTCTCTGATAATAGGCTAATGCAGAAGATTCTTGTCTCATTGCCCGAAAGGGTTTAAGGCAACCATTGTCTCTTTGGAGAATACCAATGATTTGTCTCAGATCAAGTTGGCAAAATTGCTAAGCGCTTTGCAAACACAAGAGTGGAGGAGGTTAATGAGGCTAGAAGGAAGTACAGAAGGAGCTCTGCTGGCCAAAGAACAGCAGAATGTCGGAGGAAAAGTCAAGAAGTGGAAAGGGAAGAAAGAAAATGGCAGTAGTGGTTTAGAAGCTGCTGCAGGAGAGAACAATGCGGGCAACTCCAAGAACAATTGGCGAAGATATTCCTCATGTCAGCACTGTGGAAAAAAGAATCATCCACACTTTAGGTGTTGGAAGAGGCCAGATGTAAGGTGCAGAAAATGTCATAAAACTTGGACACATTTAGAAGTTCTGCAAAGAGGAGAGAAATCAGCAGTAAGGTGAGGTACACGTCTTCTCTTATTTCTTCTCTAGTACTCCATGTGACAGTTGGCTTGTTGATAGTAGTTGCACAAACCACATGACAAGTGATGAAAAGCTATTAATAAACCTTAACAAGTCGTTGAAGTCAAGAGTGAAGATTGGGAATGGGGAGTGCTTAGAAGTGAAAGGTAAAGGGACTGTAGCAATGGAGAGTTGTGTTGGAACTAAGCTGGTTTCTGATGTGATGTATGCGCGTAAGATTGATCAGAATTTGTTGAGTGTGGGGCAGTTGGTAGAAAAGGGATTTAAGGTGATATTTGAAGAGAAGAAGTGTTTGATTTAAGGATAAACATTTTTTTCTATGTTGAGTGATGGCATTCAAGTGTCAAGCCAATGATTCACACTTTCATCACAAAGGCGTGCTATTCATGCAGCGGAATGAAATGGCAACTGGGTTACCAAGCCTAGAGGACAAATCACAAGGTGCAAAGCTTGTTTGTTGGGCAAATAGAGAAGACTTTCTTCAAGGAATCCGCTTGGAGAGCTACGAGAAGCTACGTTGATTCATACGGATCTATGTGGTCCACAAGTGACTCCTTCACTAAATGGCAGCAGGTATTTCATTATTTTCACTCATGATTATACTAGAATGTGCTGGATTTACTTTATGAAGCAAAAGTCAGAAGTTGCTGAGGTATTTCTGAAGTTTAAGAGATGGGTTGAGAACTAAAGTGGCTGCAAGATTCAGGTCATTAGATCTGATAATGGAATAGAATATACTTCACAGAGGTTTAACTCTTTCTATGAAGAGGCTGGAATTGAGCATCAGCTTATTGCTCCTTACTCTCCACAGCAAAATGGAGTTAGTGAGGGGAAGAATAGAACTATTATGAAGATGACTAGGTGTCTGTTGTATGAGAAGAATCTACCAAAAGAGTTTTAGGCAGAAGCAGCAAACACAATAGTTTTTCTGCTGAATAGACTACCTATAAGAGTATTGGAGAAGAAGACACCCTTTGAAGCTTGGTTTGATGTCAAGCCAATTCTAAGAAATTTGAAGGTGTTTGGCTATTTGTGTTTTTCTCATATTCCATAGGTCAAGAGAGACAAGTTGGGAGAGAAAGCTAAACCTAGGATCTTTGTTGGCTACAATTTAGTGTCAAAAGCTTACAGGATCTAACAACCATAGATAAGGAAGGTGATCACTAGCAGGGATGTTTAGTTCTGGAAGATGAGAAATAGGACTGGACAAATGAGCCACAAGGCAAGCACAAAGAGGTCTCATTGGAAACTAACGAGCTGGTGGATGATGTTCCAATTAGAGGTACCAGATCTCTGACTAATATATATCAGAGGTGCAGTGTGGCTATTTTGGAACCTGCAGGTTATGAGGAAGCTAAAAGCAATTAGAGGTGGATGAATGCAATGAAGGAAGAGTTGGCTATGATAGAAAAGAACCAAACATGGGAGCTAGTGGAGAGACCTAAAGACGAGAAGGTGATGGAGTAAAATGGGTTTTCAAGACCAAATTTAATCCTGATGACTCAATGAATAAGCATAAGGCCAGGTTGGTGGTGAAAGGATATGCATAGGTTTAGGGAGTTGATTTCTCAGAAACCTTTGCTCATGTGGCAAGACTAGATACAATTAGAATGATTCTTGCTTTGGCAGCTCAATAAGGATGGAAGGTATATCACTTAGATGTGAAACCTGCATTTTTTAATGGAGTGTTGCAAGAGGAGATTTATGTTGAGCAGCCAAAAGGCTTTGTCACACGAGGCTAGGAGGAGAAAGTTTATTTGCTAAGAAAGGCTCTCTATGGCTTGAGGCAAGCTCCTAGAGCTTGGTATAGTAAGATGGATAAGCACTTGCTAGGCCTAGGTTTCAAGAAAAGCCTCAATGAATCCACTCGTATGTCAAGAAATTAGTATCTGACTTAGTGGTGGTGTCTCTTTATGTGGATGATATGCTAGTGACAGGAAGTAATAGTGCTCAGATTACTACATTTAAGCAAGAGATGATGAAGATGTTCGAAATGACTGATCTTGGTGAGATGTCGTATTTTCTAGGAATGGAGGTTAGGCAGAATTAGAATGAAGTTTTTATCTGTCAAATGAAGTACTTGAAAGAGATCCTAAAGAGATTCAACATGGAGGAGTGCAAGAGTGTGAGTACTCCAATGGGTCATAAGGAAAAGCTTCGAAAGAATGATGGATCAAAACCTGCAGATGAAAGAGTTTATAGAAGTTTGATTGGCTATCTTATGTATCTCACTACAACTAGGCCGGACATCATGTTTCTGTAAGTGTCTTGTCTAGATTTCTCAATTGTGCAAGTGAGTTGCATATGGTAGTTGCAAAGAGGGTGTTGAGGTACTTGAAAGGTACTCTTTCATATGGGATTAAGTTTTGCAGAGTTCAGGAGTTTAAGTTGCAAGGGTATTCCGACAGTGATTAGGCAAAATCAGTGGATGATATGAGGAGCACTTCAAGTTATTGCTTTACATTTGGGTCGGCATGTTTTTCCTAGTGTTCAAAGATGTAGGAAATAGTGGCTTAATCAACTGCAAAAGCTGAGTTCATTGTAGCTATTGCAGCTATGAATCAAGCATTATGGTTGAAGAAGCTGATGGATGATCTGCATATGCATCAAGAAGAAGACATAGAAATATTTGTGGATAATCAAGCTACTCTAGCCATTTCACAAAATCCAGTATTTCATGGAAGAACAAAACATTATAAGGTCAAGTATTACTTCTTGAGAGAAGTGTAGAAGACTGGAGAGATGAAACTGATGTACTGCAATTCAAAAATCGGATTGCAGATTTATTCACGAAGTCATTTCATGTTGGTTGATTTGAACATCTTAGGACAAAGCTAGGAATGTGGAGTACTTGATCCAAGAGGAGAGTGTTGATGTATCAAGACCTCACCATCCATTTTTTCTTTGTTTTGTTTAGTTAGTTCGTTAATGTCCTGTTTTCTAGGAGTAAGTTAATTGTTGTTTTACTTGGTCATTCTTATCTTGTAGGAGCAGTTAATTGCACGTTTTTGAGCTATTATGTTAGCTTGTTGCTGGTTTTGTGGACCAAACAAGCTATTAGTGGGCAACATGGACCAAGCAAGCTATTAGTGGACCAAGCAAGATCAGAGGTGATCAGAGCTATAATTGTACGTACTTGTAAAGAACTTAAACGTGACAACTGTATGATAATACGATATGATGATAATGCTAAAAATAATTATGTGTGGGTACACGATCAGCCTGAGCAAAAAAAAATGTAATATCTTCATTTTCGAAAATCTTACTATTTATTATAGTGCCTAAAAATATTTTTGGTGTTAAAAACCGATGCCCCAATATTTTTTTTATTAAATACCGAATTTAACAATTTTGGGATAATTATCCAAAATTACAATCACCAATCAATTTGCACTAAATAGCGTTCAATTAAATAAACCAAGCACACTATTGCAATCAGTACAAAATTCCAGTCACCGACTATCCCAGTATAATTTCTGGAAAATAATAAATAATTAAATAAATACAAAAAATATTTAAATAAATGCAATTAATTACCAAAAATAGAAACTTAGGCCGGAAATACTTAATTAAACACTGAAACAGGCCCGAAAAATTCCGAACTAATCTAGATAAATAGCATGATCTATCTAGTCCCTAAATAAGCCATTATATTCACCTAACATGCATAAACGAACAACTAAATTGCTAATATGTTCTAACTAACCACCTAAATCTTAATTAGCCTAATCTAAATACCCCTTAAACGTCATTAACTCCCTAAGTAGAGTTTAGTGAGTAAACTCACGGGTTAAGCGTGAAAACCGGTTCACAACGACGGCGGTCAAAACTCAAGCTTGCGGCTGTGCCAACAGGAACTTGGACCAGGCTGAAAACGGCCTCACAAGGCCTGCAGAAGGGCTGCTCGATTTTGGGTTTTGAGAGCTGGTCACACAGTGAAATTGCTGGGGTGGTGCAGACATTGCTTGGGCTGGGCCGACCGTGAACCAGTGAAGGAGCTGGAATGCGTGAACTGCAAACATGAAGTTGTTTTAGTGGAGGTGGGCCGAATTCACGAGGAACGGGGATGCTAGAATCAACTTCAGGCTTCACTGGAGGAGAGGGGATTGACTCGGTGGAGATTGAAGCTTGGACAGTTAAGGGGTGCAAATTTGGTGGAGTTGACTTCGTGGTAGACATGAGGCGTTTCGAACATGCTGGTAGCTTGGATGGAAATTCGGTGGAGTGAGGGCTCACAGTTACAGGCGCGAGGAGGCAGATCGTGGGCTGCTTCAATGCCTAGGAGAGCGGACGAGTGGCAGAGGAGCAACTGGAGTTGACTCGCTGGAGTGCTGCAGGGTTTGACTTACCGTGTGGTCGTGGATGAAGGGGGATCGAAGAATGCTGAAGTGGAGGGGAAATGATGGTGGAGCGGTGGGGAGAATGAACGTGAAAGAAGGCAAAATGGAGAGAAGACCGAAGGAGATCATTTCAGTGAAGTGGGACGCTCAAAGAAGAAGGGTGGTTGGCCTTGCGTGCTAAAGAAGCCGCGGATGAAGGAGAAGAAAGTCAAACAAACCTATCTCCAATTAAATGCTTGGTCCCTAATTCTTTCTTGCAAGAAAATCCCACAAATAGTCAATTTGGTGCCAAATGTTGCAGCCCCTATACTAACCTCCGAATTTCATCACTTTGGGCTTCCACTTCACCAATCTCTCCAATTTGGTGATCAATTTTGCTGAGGAGGAAGCCCACACAAATTTCACAATTTTCCTTCACTAAATAGCTCACTAAGGAGGCCAAAAATCTCCTCAATTTGGCCCCTCCGAATTTTCTTTCTTTTTTGAATCGCCCGAATTGATTTTCTGTAAAAATCCCAAACTTGCCGAAAATTCTTAGAATGATGAGTCGACGTTCCTAAAATAAGTCGTGATATGACAAAACTTTCAATTTCGTAGTTAATTTCAATCGGACGCAATTTTAACGTGACTTAACCTACCATGTAACTTTTAGGAATTTTTAGTGCAATTGACCTGTTATTTTCGAGCCACATTATATATTTTCGATACATTGACGACTATCGATTGTTGTGAAAATCTCAAAATTTCAAATACGGGCATATGGTACAGAAATGACAGGAAAATCGGTTTAGTGTCGTTCGACATGAATTTTGCAATTATGTGGAATCACCCACACACTATCACATACCTCTGTCAAATCGATCTATCTCTAGTCTCTGATCAATTTTGACGGTGCTGTAATAAATCTTGCAAATTAGCACGGTCAAACAGTCGATTCTTGGTCGAATTCTTGAGTTTATTGCGTTTATATTCCTTAACGGCTTCACCTGATATGCTAGTTATCTCGTGAGTAGCCAACTCAGAGAAAAGAACTATAGGCGTGTCGATGAAAAACCCAACTTATTCAATCGAAAACAGAACTTGAAAATTAAGATGTTACAAAGATTGTGATTGATATCCAAGATTGCAAGTGATTATAATTGATTTAATGTATTTTCATTTATTTTTTCCATAGTTAGACATTCGTTGTACTATAAATAGGAGCTTGTACAATATAAAACATGTGACTGAATATACATAAATTATAAGTCATTTCTCACCTTCTTAGCCTATTCCTCAAACTCTGACAAGGTACGCAAAGAGCCCAAGTCTGTACGCGGTCGAGCTCATCAACAAGCCTCCCTCTCCAAGAGTAGCCCTTGATACCTTGACCACATACAATAAGGCCGGATACGATGCGGTGCGTAGGCACTCCCTGACAGCGTACGTAGTGATGATGAACCGCCTTGGGCCCCCGATCCCAAAGTGCTCTTCCTGCTGGCCAGCGGCTTGGCCAGGACCAAGGTCGACGTGCACTTACTACAAGCTGTTCTCCGACATCTTCAACAACATGACAGTCCAACAGAACATCGATTTCATCCACACTAACTGGACGGCGCAGCTGAACAATATCACCACGGTGTACGGTCCTCTCACCTTTGTGGGTTAAGTCCAACCGCTACGCCATCTATAGATACTTTTCTACGAAGGTATGAAACGCTTACAAAACTCTGTTGCTGATTTGATTTGTGAATTGGGTGAAGGTGAATGGGTGGCTGAGTCGCAAGTGACCGGAGCTACGAAAGAAGACTACCAGAGATTCGCGAAGGCACAGTTTGAGGCGTATGGAAGAGAATGTTCGGATGGGCCTATTGGACCCTCAGGAATGTCAACACCAAGTGAAGTCTGCAGTGGATTATCAACAATGGCTATATAACGCTTTAATCAGTTTACCTATTTGAATTATTTTGGTATTTGCCTAACATTTACGCTCATATAGTTGATGTTCGTGATGATCAATTGTTGACCTCGGCTAGAGCGCATTAAAGTGGAATGAGTAGCTTTTATTATTTTTGAATGGTTCATAGCTTCAAGCAAGCAAGATTGATCGGAGGTCTGAAGAACAAATTATGAGAAGGCAAAGCAAGGCCAAGAACGTAGGCCTTGGTGTTGGATGGTGCTTATAACTGTAATCGCACTATACTTCGACTGAACATGATCGCCGCAACGGGTGCTCTGAGTAAGTTGGATTTCTTTTTGGGCCAATTTGATTGGATCGTGCTAAGTTAAGGTTTAACATACATAATGAGACTTAGTAGCCCAATGATAACCGGACAACTCTTCCACAATGTCAAAGCTTTGAGCCTTGTTATAAACACACCGGTGCCTTCGAAATTTGCTTCCATGGGAAAGACTTCCTGACTTTTAGCCTGCAGGTGGGTTACAATGATAGACTTTTCAACCTTGTACTTTCCAGTTTCATGTGGACTAAATAAACCGTTACTCAAATGAATATCATTGTCTTTAATTTACTATGAGATTAACAACATGTTCAGAACAACAAAAATAAATAATAAATAATCAGAAATTGTTTTAGGGTTTACTTTTTTCAGAATTTATGACTTACAGCATATGCCATTGCTTGGACAATGACCCAAAGACCGTTATGCTCGTAACCATTACTTGTATATATTACATTATGGGCGTTGAATCATTATGGAAGTTATTTGAAGGTGATCTTTCTCTACCAATTTGCTAATCATAAATTCAAAAAAGGTGGGACAATTATCCAATCAATCTTAAACATATTGTACAAATGCCAATTTAGTCATAAGCTTTTTAGTTTTGCTAATTTAGTTATAAACCTTAATGTGAAATTTCAATATAGCACTTTCTGCAAATTTTCACCATAAATTGCAAATGTGGAGATTTAGTCATCGCCGGCTATTTTACATGACATACTATCATATTAGCGATTTCTTGGTGAAAATTATTAGAAGAATTATATTTGAATTTTGCACATATGTTTACAACTAAATTGGAAAATTTTAAAAATTTAAAAATGATTTGATATCTGCATAATATGTCTAAGACTCAGCAGATAATTTTCCAGGAAAAAAAAGTTAAGGTATTTTTAGTATTACATTCTAATTCCACATCTGCGGCATGGGATGTATAGTATGGTTCATAAGTGGAGTGAAGTGAAAACAATTGATGATATGTTTCCAATATTAATTATTGGTAAGATGTTACCATTTAATACGAAACTTATGAATTCCGCACGAAACTTATGAATTCCATCCTATAATTGGAAGCAAAACCCTGCTCCTCCACGACCAGGATGACTTTTGTCCGTTTGTGAAGTCTTTCTTCAATTTTGTCAAAAGCATGGACTCCCCTTTCTCCTTTGCCACTTATTGCTCATTTCCCACGAAAGAAAAGAATAAATTATTAAAAAATACAGCGTCAATCGTAACACGTAAGACAGCTAACGTCTGTGTCAATAATTTTCATTTTGAAATTGGTCAAATATACTCCATTGACTAGATGAGAAAATATTTGGGAGTAAATTAACATAATTAAAAGGTTTAAAATTAAATTGAAATAGAATTTTCTAGTATATTTTCCAAATTATTTGAAAGCAGTTGGGCTGTTATGTTAGTTTGCCAACCATATGATAAAAAAATAAAAAATAAAAAATAAGGTAAAGGTACTTTTGCTGTTACACTTCAATTTCACATTGGATGATGGGGGACTTGTGTGATTCACAAGTATGATGACGTGAACGTAACTGCTGGTGATTTTCTAGAATCTTAAAAAAGATAATGGTACAAAATTCAAAAGTGTAGCAAGAATTCTCATCGTCTGATCCACACATTACAAATGCCATGATTTTGCCCAAGCGTCATGAGGTGATGTGATAAATGTAATTATCTGTGAACACCCTAACAATATGGGAAAAAAAATCCTGGGATTGTTAAGAAGTTTCCCTTTTGTAGTAAGCGTGTGAATTTTCAAATGGCAGACATTGATAAATATTTAAGATTTTTGGACCTTAGTAAATCCTAAAATTGCTATGGTTGAAACTGACTTGTCAACCTTATACTCCTGAATGAAAGACACTGTGTTGATAAATAGTGCTTCAATTACAAGAGTAGGTGACAAAATGCAAATTCTCAAAAGCATAAGATCCCTTATTCGTTTGACTTTTGGAGATGAGTGATGCCTTTTTTCTTACCCTGGCTTTGCCCATTTCCTTGAAATTTCACATCAAATGATGCGGGTGTTTACGAGCTTAATGAATCTAGGCTGTCGCATCGTGGGGACCATCTTTAGAATTCACATTATAGGCTGGTATCTACTGGGCTTATGCATGTCATCCCACAAAAGTATTGCTCACCAATTAAAGACCATCTTTTTTTCTTCTTTTTTTCCAACTAGAGACCAGAGGATACAAGAAAGGGCAGCAACGGCAAGTTACATCGGAAGGATAAGATTTTAATAGAATAAAAGGATAAGCATGGAGTGCCCTTGAGATACTTATTGAGTATATTTTACATAAAAAGGGTCTTACTAATAAACTCTCTAGAGGCACTTATCAACTATATTTAAGGAAAACATTTTCATTTTTATTGGACTCATTACACATTACATGAAAAACACTATATATTGAAAATGATTTTTTTATTTATTACAATGTTGTTAATATGAATAATTTAAAATAATACGATCTTGAAGGTACTTCTCATGCATGACACAACGACAATCAATTTATTGAAAATTGTGAAATTTCCTTAACTAATTTCTTAATGAGAAAAGTTTCATGAGAGTTCTAAGCCTTTTAATCGTGTTAGCTTAATCCTAAACATTTTGGCATAGTGTTAATTTAGTCATTCTAACTAATTTTTGGCCAAATATTATTGATGTAGATGTCAACCGTCCTATGTGGCACAATCGAGGCTGATATTGATATATTTAAATAATTTTTTATATTTTTTATATTTTTTTTCTCCTCCTCTTTTCAGTGATTAGCACAACATGGTCGGCGAGGGTGGCCCTCACCACTAGAGGTGAGCATTGACCTTGTCGAGGCCACAATGAGCACCGGTGACATTGATGCTCACCTATGGTGATGAGAGCCACCCTCGCTCGGGCGAGGTAGCCCTTGTCGACCATTGAAAGGAGGAGGAGAAAAAGTAAGAAAATAATTCAAAAAATTATTAAAATATTATTTAAAAATATTCATATTAGCGTTGACTATGCCCTGTAGGCTGGTCAGTGTCCATATGTATCTAGCCAAAATTAGTAGATAGGACTAAATTGATACTTGGTCAAAAGATTTAGTACTAAATTAGCATAATTTAAAAAAAATTAAGATTAAATTGGCATAAATATAACGGGTTTAGGACTTTTCTGACAATTTTCTCTTCTTTTTTTTTTTTTTTTAAATTTTCGTTGCGGTAACACTTTAATAAAATCCTATTTGAAAGTGAAAATATCATTGGACGAATAAACGAGTAGTTAGATTATATAAAAAAAATACAAAATACAAAATTTCGTTAAATCTATCCTGTTCTTTTAAGAGTTAAGAAATATTATTATATCACGAATAACAGACATCGACGGGCGATGGACTGGGAAGTTTCTCGGGGTCGACCTAAGTAGAAGTTAGGCGACAACCCTGAATGGCGGAGTCTACAAGAAAACATTAAAATAATCATCCACAACGAGGAGAAATTGCACCAAGGAGACGAGTAATAGACCAGTTCCCTAAGTATAAAATAGACAAATGGCTTTTGGCAGCACGCAGACGACTTAGCTAAAGTGAACGACTGAACTCTGCCCTAATTACGCAAAGTACGCATGGAAGCTTTACTTAAATCATTTCGAAATTGAATTATATGAACATTTCTCGCACGAGTACTGTGGGATATGTTTTAGTGCAAATTGTATGTGTTCCTTTTGGGACAATCGGTTGCACAACTAACTGTTGCCTTGCTTTTATCCTGATTTTGAATGAGGAAGTAGGAAAGCAGAAGGCACGGAAGTCATCAGCACGGGCGACCAATTGATTGGCAACCACTCCTATCAAGAGATGGAGAACCGAAACCCTAAAATAAGAGCAGTGAATCTGGGAGGCTGGCTGGTCACAGAAGGATGGATCAAGCCTTCCCTCTTCGATGCAATCCCCAACAAGGACTTCTTGGTACTGTGCTATACACATAGTTGCCTTAGTGTTCTTGTCGCTTTTTTAACCAATGATTCGTTTGGTTTTTACAATTTCTTCTGATTCTTGATCTGTATATAATGAGTAGGATGGGACTAGACTCCAGTTCAGATCAATGACGGTCGGGAAGTATCTCTGCGCCGAGTCTGGAGGAGGGCACCGACTTATCGCCAACTGCAGAGGGACTCCAGCTGTTGGCAAGCGACCAGCAGGTTCCAGTTCTCAGTGGAAGACATTCAGGGTGAGTAAGCTTTAAGCAAATAAAAATAACAATTGAAAGTGCAAACCCGCGATGTAAGTTTGGCGAACTTGCGTCCTCCAGTACACCAAGTGCAAATGAATAAGATTTTTGGGCGACCGCCATCCGGGTTTTTGGCTCTGGTGCAGTAGTAGCGATGCTTTGGAGTTATCTCACGGGGACTAATATCGAACAGCGTTGAGGACGGAGCCATGCAATTACGATAACTGGTTTGTAACTTTTACGTAAATAATTTTACCAGTGCTTTGTATGTGTAGCTGTGGAGAATCAACGAGAGGCTCTTCAACTTTAGGGTCGCCAACAAGCAATTCGTCGGCCTGGACTCTGGTGGGGACGGTGTCGATCTGGTGGCTACTTGCGATTCGCCGGGAACCTAGAAACCTTTGAGATCGTGAGGAACACAGATGATCCAAGGCGTGTCAGAATCAAAGCTTCCAATAGCTGCTTCTTACAGGTCATCTATCTCTTCCCCTTCCCTACATCTTTTAGAAGAATAACCACAAATAACCTAAGACGGCGAGAAATTATTGCATGAGATTCATACATATACTGAGATGCAGCTGCACCGTTAGAACTAGAGAAACCGATATCGCACCCCACCACCCCACCCCCCTCCCCCACCCCCTACCCGGGACCAGATTTATTCTATCGCATGTATAACGTCCGCCAAATAATTGCTCAAGACTAGTCTACTTGAGTGGATGTTAAATATGGTCCCCTTAATTGAAAGGCCATCCGGATTACGATCATAGTCTGTTGCATCATATCATAAACATATTGAGTAAATAGACGTTATCCCTACATACTAACATGTTAAGTAAACACTAGTAGAGTGAAAACTTTTCAAGGAAGCAAATATTGAGAGAAAACAACCAAAAAGATTAATGAGATAACATTTTATAGCATCAAGTGACGCAAATGAGATCTTTTAACAAACGATCAATTGGGACTTAGTTTACAATAAAAAATAAAAAAGAGTGATTAGAATGTGTTTTGCAGGTGAGGACAGAGGAACGAGTGACGGCTGATTATCAATGTGACGAGAGTAAAGTGTGGGGAGATGAAGACCCTTCTGTGTTTGTGATGAACTTCACTAAAAGATTGGAAGGTGAGTTCCAAGTCACCAATGGTCTTGGACCACAAAAAGCCCCTGAAGTCATGAGGGTACGTAATTATGAAACTCACACGAATATAGTCAAAGTTCAAACTTCTCAAACCGATAATCAATTAAATTATTTTTTATTGCCAGATTATAGCTTTAATTAAACTCACTCCATTGTCTTTTTTCCCCGATCTTTTTGGTATTTTGGCTTGCGAAAGAGGATTCTTTTAAAAGGACCAATTCTAACCAGCGGTTATTATTAATATCTGTCATATATAGGAGATGCAGCAGCCGCTAGAGTTTTCTATGACTCTCATATGCTCCTCATAGGGTCTTTATTCCCGACAGCATAGTAATCTCACTTAAGCACTGGTAATAGTAAATATTGCCATGTAAAATGATACCCATGTAAAATTATACAATATATAATACAAAATGACATCATATGATATGCAAACCGACTCTTACCAAGCTCAAGTAACGATTCACGAACTTAGCTAGGGGTGAAACGCTTCGTCATAGTGTCAATCTTTATATGCCCCATCATCTTATTTGTTGGAATCTTCGCAATGGAAACCGCAATTTGTGATCCAGCTACGAGAAATTTTCATTTACGAAATCTTGACCTGACGTGTTGGGTTCTTTCATGGTACTTGCCAGCCAAGCTTGGATTTTAATGTCAAGTACAAGGAAACCATGGGTCTGTATGCCTATTGTTTGTAACAAAGTTGCAATCATGACAACACATGTACAAAGCTACCCATTTTTAGATGAAAAAACCTGATCTAAGAAGACTGATTTACAAAAGTAATTTGTTAATTAGAGTGCCAAATTGTGATTATGTGTTGAATATGATATACTTATTTAAATGGGTAAGTTTTGCCTGAACTTGGGTCCACCAAACCAATTCCATCATGGCTGTCCATGTTATGGGTTTCATATGTGGAACCCACAAAACGGACAACTGTCATTGACTTTATTTATTGGACTCGATTTCATATACAAGAAATTCCCTTATTTAAGGCTTACTTGCAATTTGACATATCACTTCGTAAATTGATTCGATATGCTAGTTAATAACTCTAGCATCGAACTTTTCCAATAGCAAAAAGTAAATTTTTTTAAGCAATTATCTATCCAAAGTTTTTAAGCATTTTCACATTAATCTAAGTATGCTTCTTCTCCTTTTATTTGTTTTATGTTAATTTAAAAGCTTAGATTGCATTTGGCGGTCATGATAAAATTCAGGATATGATAAAATTTATTATATTTTGCGTTTGGTGCCTACTCAAAGACAGGATAAAATCAAATATAATGGAATATAGACTAAATAAAATTATCTCCTATAGATAGTGGGACAAAGATAGATACAATTTCTAACATTCATATTATGAAAGTTATTTTTCTCGAATAAAAAATTCTTAAATTGACAAAATTAACAAAATTAAATTTGTTCAACCAAAAAATGAAAACTTAAAATTATATTTCAATATATAAATAATATTTCAAAACAAAAAAAAATAGTTATTTTAATTTGATATTATTTTTTACTTATATATTTGAATTTAATTCTACTTTAGAATATAAATTCAATATATAAATATATATGTATATTTATATCTATTATATTTTTTAGGTTTTTTTGTAGTCTAGATATATTAGTATAGTTTACTATTTAATAAATTTTTATTAGAGAATGATAGAATAGAAAGAAAGAAATAAAAATAAATTAATTAAAAATATATATGAAAATAAAAAATAAAAATAATAAAGCATGCAAAAATGTCGAAGAGATTTTTATTATCCTTGTTTGTAAAATTTTTGATTCATTTATACTAATATACCGTTTACACAAAATATGATATGATATGATGAATATATCTTATAGTAATTACCAACCAGTGGATATAATATAGTAAAATTTCTATATTTCATATTCTATCATATCTAGTCATATTCTAGTTAGAAATCTGACAACCAAACGTAACTTTGAGTGTAAACATAATAGGCTTTTCTTTCTTTTCTTATCTCTTGAGCTCAGACCTTTCTATTCCCTTTTAATCACTTCATCTAAACTAGGTTTTAATATTGTTTACTCGGGGAAGTCTCATGAGTGATTAAGATCACTTCAGCAACCAAGAGACATTATAAATAAAAAAAGGTTTATGCTCTTGATTTGATTAAAAGATGGTTCTTTTATCTGATTAAATAACATTCTTCTATCGAAACAGTAATTCTTCTTAACTTCACTATTCAATCAAGCATTTACGAAAGAATAAATTGATTGTACCTATTACATTTTTTGTTTTGTGGATATTTAATATTTTCTACATAAAAGATACCGCTACGAACACGGATTATACGCTAGTGTGTGCATATCTATAACCTTGTAGACTTCAATAAAAGGTATTAGTTGATAATAGGAACATTGGAGTACGTTCATAGTGGAAGATGATTTCAAGTTCATAGCTGAGAATGGATTGAACGCGGTGAGAATTCCCGTGGGTTGGTGGATAGCGAGCGGCCCAAATCCTCCACGCCCTTACGTCGGTGGTTCCTTGGCCTATCTGGACAATGCCTTTTCTTGGGCAGAGTGAGTCTATTGCCATCTCCTCTTCATCTTGTTACACACAAATGCAGTATATAACGTATCGACTACGTTTATTACTTGCAGGAAGTATGGGTTGAAGGTCATAATTGACCTGCGCGCAGCACCTAAGTCCCAAAATGGCTGGGAACGCAGCTCGTCAAGAGATGGGTTCCGTGAATGGGGAGACACAGATGACACCATCCAACAAACCCTCCATGTCATAGAATTCCTAACGTCGCGGTAATTAATTAATCCGTGGTTCACAAACCTTAGTCGAGTACTAGGGTTATCATTCGATTTTGCCTATGTAGATACACCAAGAGCCTGAGCCTTTATGCGGTCGACCTTCTGAACGAGCCACTCGCGGAGACACTCCCTCAGGAGACTGTCAGCAGGTACTACATTGCCGGGCACAATGCTGTCCGCAAGCACTCCTCCTCTGCTTATGTGATCATGTCGTGCATGCTGGAAACCTCCAGCAAGGAGCTGCTGCTCCCCGACGCTACCAGCCTGGACAGGACAGTTGTGGATATGCAATGCTATTTTCTGTGCGACACAGAATTGGACACCATCCAAGATACCCTTCCTTGCTTCTACGAAGATTGGTTTGCCCAATTGGAAAGTCTCGCTACATCGAATGGACCTCTTATTTTTGTGGGTAAGTCCAAAACTGTAACAAAATTATCATGGCATTGATGCCATATATGCACTAACTTTTGCGTGTACATATATATATATAAGAAGTGGGAATCTATGATGCAATTGAAATTGCAGGTGAATGGGTAGCGGAGTGGGGACCGAATGGAGCAACAAAAGAGGAGAACCAAGAGTATGTGGAGGCTCAACTGAAAGCATACGGAAGAGCCACTTTTGGATGGGCGTATTGGACTCTCAAGTGCGCAGAAGATCATTGGAGCTTGGAATGGATGATCAAGAATGGGTACATTAAGCTTTAGATATTACCTATATATATATATAAGTCTATGCACTTTTAATATATTGTAAGTTGTAAGCTCTGATTATCTTTCATCAAGTAAACTTTTAGTCATCTTCGAATGAAAAAGCTGTCTAAGCAAGTTCTAGAGCACATGCAACGCAACTTATATACCTTATAGCTTTAGTGAAGATTTTTGGTTATGTAGTGATAATCATGAGACTCTCATAACGTAGTTCCAAAAAATCTATTGTTCCATGCCCAGGAAAATAGATTATTATTTTTTTTTCGTGATAGTAAATTTTAATAAGTATTGATAAGTGTTAAGAAATTATTGGTAAAAATATGATCTATTTACTTTTTCCAAACTAACATATTGGTAAATTATTAATGATTATAAAATTATAAAATTGTTTATAAACTTACCATCTTTTATTCCCATAATTTTTCGTTGCTTCAATTTACTTAATCCTATGTCGAATTATTAACCTACAAATCCTCACTTTAGTCTAGATGACCAACAAGTTTTTTTCCTATAATGCAGTTGCAAAAGTCTGTTGCACGCCAGGAAATTAGATTTTTTTTTTTCATGATGGTAAGTTTTAATAAGTATTGGTAAGTTTTAAAAAGGATGGTCGATTTAATGAAAGGGTCAAAAGAAGCCCCGACCTTTTCTCTGATACGAAGAGCTCTCCTAAGCTCTTCATCTCTTCTCCTTCTCGGTCAAAGTCAGCAATGATGGCTAATGATCAACCATCATTGTTCTCCTTTTTTAAGAGAATGAAGCCAGAGAAGCTCGTCATTTTTCTTCTTTCTTCCTGCGCTTTCACATGGCCAGGCAATGCGCACGCAAATGCTGGTAAGAAGAAAAAACCAAGACGTCCACCATTTTCGTCTCTTTTTCATTTATTGTTCCGCGTACTGATACCATAGCATCTAAGGTGCGTGCTTCGCTTACGGATTGGGTTTTATACATAGATTTAAATTCGAAACGTATTTTAATAATTTTTATGGTGCCTAATCACATGCTTTGCAACAGATAAATGTGCACCATAATATAACCCGACGATGGTAGTTGTATCATTTGTCATTCCTCGTCCTTTCACCGAGAAAAAAAAGAAGAAAGAAGAAAGAACCTAAGCTTTTAACTCACTGTAAATTAATTACCTATGATACTCCAGAGAAGTAAAAGTGAAGCCCACTGCTTCACGTTTGGGAAATAAACTGAACTCATCTATGATTTATTTTATCCTCATGTTACTTATGCTGCATCAGTGATAGTTGATACCTTTCAGAAGGCTTGATATAATCGAGTGAATCATGGCTTCTTTTCGGTAGGCTTGATACTACATCTACACGCCGCACCAGGTCCACAAATTGGATACGAACACACCTCGTCAAGGGACCGATCTCCGGAACGGTGAGACACTCGGTAAATACTCCCACTCACCTTTTGTATCAAATGCAATCATATATATTAGAGCAAAGTCAGGAACCTGGATTTCCGAATGCCATTTCTCAGGTACGCAAAGAGCCTCTCTCTCCAGGAGTAGCCCTCGATGCCTTGATCAAGTGCCACAAGGCCGGACACGACGCAGTGCGCAGGCACTCCCCAACGGATGACGGATACCACTACAATTTGTTCTCGGATATCTTTGACCACCTGACAGTCCAACAGAATATCGATTTCATCTACACTAACAGGCCAGTGCAGCTGAACAAAATTACCACGGCAAATAGTCCTCTCACCTTCGTGGGTAAGCCCAATGGTGACGCCATCGATCGATACCCTTTTCACGACGAGAAAGCCCAAAACTTGAACGGTTTGAAATGCTCACCAAACTTTGTAGTTGCTTCGATTTGCGAATTGAATGAAGGTGAATGGGTGGCTGAGGGGAAGTGAGTGAAGGAGCTACGGAAGAAGATTACCAGAGATTTGCAAAGGCACAGCTTGGCGTGTATGGAAGGCCAAACGTGAGGATGGGCCTTTTAAAGCCTTAAGTCAGTTGCTATTCGAATTATATCGGTATTTCCCTGTACATTTACACTCATGAAGTCAATTTCGTAAGGATTAAATGTTGACCTGGAATAAGTAGCTTTTACTATTTCTGAGTGGCTTGACCGGAGGTGCGTGAAAGAAATTATGAAAAGGCAAAAGCAAGGCCAGAGACAGAAGCTTCGGGGACGAACCGCGCTCGTTATTGTAATCGCACTATACTTTCGACTCAAAAAATGACCGCGGCCCTTGGCACTCTCGGAAAGTTGGATTTCCTTTTGGGCCAATTTGATTGGATTGTGTCATGTCAAATTAAGATCTGACTTATGTAAATGTACTTGGCAACCCTACGATGAAGGGTCAATTCCTTCGCCGTGCCATAAGCAAACCCGATGCCACTTTCTTTCGAAGTTTTGACATATTGATCCTTAGACATGATGTTTCTGTGTTGTACCAAGTGTGTGAATTCCGCAAAGTCATGCTTACTTTTGACCGTTCGACTCTAGTGAAAGTCTTCTTAAATCTTGTCAATTAGTGAGGTCAAGATGTGTTCTAGATGCCCAAACATTAACAATTATTTCTTTGGTAACAGTTACTTCAAATAGTTTGGTGTTATGAGATACAAAATTATTAGGAAAAATTATCCAATCAAATTTATATTTATTGTATGAATGCTGATTCAATACCAAACTTCTCAATCGTATCAATTTAGTTATAAATTTTTATGCGAAATTTCAATTAAGTCTTTTATACTATTGATATAAGACGGTTGGCAATGATTGGATCACCCTGTCGGTGATTTCCTACAAAAATTAATCGAAATGATTATATTAGAATTTCACATAAAGATTAAGGGTTAAATCGATAAAATTAAAAAAATTAATATTGAATTGATATTCGCATGATAAATTTAGCACTAATCGGATATTTCTCCCAAAACAATTTAACGGTAAGAGCACGGGACAAGATGATGCTACTCAAACGCATGGAATCCCTCCTTTTTCGCTGCAGACTAGTTATCTGCTTTTTCTTCACCATGTCTTGCCCATTTCCTAGAAATTTCACATATACAAAGTCTAAAGATCCTCACGCGGTCCCGATGTTAATGAGTTCTATGAATTTGGGCCGTCACACCATGTGGATCCTCTACCAGATTCGCTGACTTGCTGACTTGACTGGACTAAGAAAATGGACCGCATGCTAAAGAAAAGTGAATGACAATCTTTTTATTTAGAAGAATTCTTTTGCCGAGTGTCCTTGAAATATTTATTAAGTATACTTTCCTTAGAAAAGCCTTGTTAATGAGTTCTCTCAGGCCACTTAGAATTAAAAATAAGCATAATTTCAAGATAAAATCGAGAATCGGATAACTAGATCAATGAAAACCGGTCTGATTATAGGTTTTAGAGAGAGATTGTCCGATTTCTAATTCCACTTTTTTAGGAATCGAGAACCAAGAACCATAATTGGAATTAGGAATCAAACTAAAAACCCTAACATCCCTAATTATCTTCCTTGACTCACTTTGTTTTCTGCGGTGTGTTTTCTTTCCTCTTCTCATCTTTTTCTTTATGTTGTAATTCCTTTTTATATATCAAATGAGTGAATGTTTTATATAACCCTTTTTTTTTTTTAATATGAATTTTCTTAATGAGGAGATTATGATCGTTACATAAAATGAAAATACAGTAAATTGGAAATGATAAAAAAGAATTTCATCGTATTGTTTGACAAGTGCCCCCATGACACTTGTTAAAAACAAATAACTTATAGTAATACCGTCTTCGAGGTATTTTATGTGCATAATCTAAGGACAATAAATACATGGAAATGTGAAATTCACTTAATTAGTTGCTTTAACAAAATTCCTCTTAAAGAAGAAAACATAACTAGAGTGATAAAAAGTAGTTAGATTTAGTATAGGCAAATAGGTGGATCGGATTGGGTCAAAATTATTCCAACCTAAATTGACACGTTTAATATGTTTTGACCTATTTCCATACAACACAAACCTAATGAGCCATACCCGACCCAATCCATCCCATTTATTGAATATAATTAACCCATATAACAATATAGTCTATCAAATATGGGTTTGGAAATGGGTCTATAACCCATTTTGATGGTCTAGTTAGATCTATATAAAAAAAAAACGATAAATATGAAATTGTGGGATCTATTTTGTTCATGGAAAGAACTAAGAAACATTGCCATCTGAAGTATAAAAGACATCAACGTGCAAGTGACGAGGAAGTTGCTGAAATGTTGACCTAAGTCAAGCTCAAATGAAACCATATTAGGGGGGTCAAGGTCAAGTAGAAAATCCCAAGAAAAGCATTCACAACGATACCAAATGCACCACTTAGACCAGGGACTAAGAACAAACAGACAGATGGTTCGTAGAAATATCTCATACACGGCAGACAACTCAGCTTTTAAGCTAATTGAGTGAGTGACTGAACTCACATCCCATCTTGCACGCTGGCGTTGTCATCTCTGCTTGACCATTTCGAAATTCTGTGACATGAATATTTCTTACACGAGTTCTGTTGGATATGTTTTAGTCACCTTAGTGCAAATCTCTGGTGTTCCTTTTGGAAAAGTTGGTTGCATAACTAACGGCAATTCTTGTTTTGTCTTGATTTTGAACAGGGAAGTAGGAAAACAGAGACATTGATCTTCCCTGATTGATTGTAATTAATTTTATTTGATGTTGTAATATTTTATTACTTTAGATAGTTGTCTAGAACAGCCTGTATATAGGCTCTTTTATCATCAGCATTATATACACAAAAATATACAGAAATTCTCTTTTTTGCTTTATTGTAACATGGGGACCAATCAACCTGCAGCCATTCCAGTCAAGAGACGGAAAGTCGGTACCCTAAAATAAGAGCAGTTGATCTGGGGGGGCTGGCTGGTCACGAAAGGATGGATCGAGCCTTCCCTCTTTGATGCATTCCCCAACAAGGACTTCTTGGTACTGTGCTCCACGTAATTGCCTTAGTGTTTCCGTTGTTTTATTAACTGATGATTTATTTGGTTTCGACAGTTTTTCTGATTTCGAAAGTGGGTATAACGTGTAGGATGGGCCTAGACTTTTCTTCTAATCGGGCACAGTCGAGACGTGTCTGTGTGCCGAGTCCGGCGAAGGAAGTCGGGCAGTCACCAACAGCATGTGGACTCCCGTAGTTGCTAAATGCCCAGCAGGTTCCAATTCCCTTTGGGAGACATTCGGCAATGCAAACTCATGATATTAGTTTGGGGATTAAGGAACGAATTTCTGTCTATGGATTAGAAACTTGGTATCCCAAGTGTAAATAAATTCCATGTTTGTGCTATCACCGTATTGGTTTTGGCTCACATCTCACATCGTCAAAATTTAGATGGAATTATCTTACAGGAACTAACATTGAACATCGTTATGGACGGAAGCGATGCAATTATAATTTGTCCTGTTGAAAACAATTTCCCACTAGAAGAAGTGTCATCTTCAGAGAAGTCATCTTCAGAGAAGAATCTCGAGCATTGAGCTACAGATGATTTGCCGTGCTTTGTTGTTGTCGCTGTGGAGAATCTACGAGGCATTCGGGGTGGCCAACAAGCAATTCGTAGGCCTAAACTCTGGTGGGAAAGGTGTCGATCCGGTGGCCACTTGTCATTCACTAGGGACACCTGAAGCCTTTGGGATTGTGAGAAACCCAGAAGATCCAAGCCGTGTTAGAATCAAAGCTTCTAATGGCTCCTTCTCACACGTCATCAATCTCTTTCCATTTCCTATATCTTACATAAGACTAATGCTCCATATATTACGATTGGTTGAGAAATTTTTACATGAACGTCATACATGTATTGATAAATATACAATATGTTACGACTAGTCTACTAATTTGGATGCTAATTATAGTCCAATTATTTGGAGGGCCAACTTAGCTACATTTCTAGCCTGTCACGTTATTTATAAACCAATTTAGTAGACCAAGGTTGTTCCTTACGCACTAGCATGTTAGATAGACACTAGCCAGATGAAAACTTTTCGAGACTTATTTGAAGTAGAGATTGAGAATAATGAAGAAACCAGAACGATTATTATGGTAGAATTTGTTTTGCAGGTGAGAACAAGCAAACGAATGACAGTTTACTATCAATGTGATGAGAGTGACGCGTGGATATGAGATGAAGACTCATGTGTTTGTTTTGAGTTTCACTTGTTGGAGAAATCCTCATGAAGAGTTTTGAAGTTGACAAAACGTATCCTTCGGTCTAGTCGAAAGTCTGCAGACTCATCGGTTTAAAGTCGAAGACTTCCGGACAGCCAGACTCAAGACTCAAAGTCTATCCTCATTGGCAGTCTCGAATCCGTTGAAGAAAGGTTATCCGAACTAAGTGGTTTGTTCAGGATTTAACCTTATCATCTGGAGAAGATCTCGTGGCTGGAGAAGACATATCAGAATCCTTTGATTGATCAAGATTGATTCAATGACTGAAGATTCGATGATTGTCTATATATTATTGGAAGGTTCTACTTATGGAAACCGAGATCCGATTGTATGGGCGAACGGGGATTGATGGGCTATCATCATGTTCCTTTAATAACTCGAACAATCTTCCTAATTGATTCTGTCCAACGGTTAGATTGGAGGAATTCCTTTGGTAAGTGCCAACGGATATGATGGCATAAAGGAGTATATAAGGAAGTCGTTCTTAGTTGTTCGAGGTGTGCGCGATAGAAGAATTCCAAAGTCTGAAGCTCCCATTTGTTTAGATAAATCTCTTGAGCGAATACTTGTATACAAAAGAGAGTCTATATTTGTGAGAGACCTTGAGGAGGTGTGGTAGAACATCTACACTGTGGAATCAAGGCAAAGCTGTGCTGTAACTTCTCTTTTGATTATAGTGAAATCCAGCCGGTGGGCTGTCGGTGCGGAAGAGTGGACGTAGGATTGGAATAATCCAACCACTATAAATCCTGTGTTTAATTTTCTCTTCCTTACTCTCTTTACTTCAAACGTATTTCAATCATTTTAAGAATTGCTTCCGTATTCAAGAAAAATTGTTTGTGCGCCTATTCACCCCCTCTAGGTGTTTATACTAGCAATATCAATTGGTATCGAGCACATGTACTTACTTTATTTGAAGTGTTTTACTTCATAGTAAAAGATCCATGGCTAGTATGCTAGCACCGGGGGCTGATGGAAGGGCAAAGCAATACCAGACCACCTTACTTTGATGGAAAGGATTACAACATCTGGAAGAACAAGATGAAAGCTTTCCTACGATCAAAGGATCCTCTGGAATGGGATGTTGTAGAAAAAGGAATAATTCCTACCACTTTGCACCGAGTCTCGAAAGAGGAAAAGATATCTTGAAGAATCCAGCGGATTGTCTCGGGAAGAAATAACCAAAAGACAAACACTCGATGCAAAAGCAATTTACTCTTTATATTGTGCTTTATCACCAACGAGTATAATAGAATATCTTCTTGTGGTACAGCAAAAGAAGTTTGGGACAGATGCATATCACCTATGAAGGAACAGTCAGTGAAGGAAACAAGAATCAACATTCTTCTCGGTCAATATGAAGCCTTTAGAATGAAACCGGGAGAATCAATATCGATATGTTTAGTCGTTTTACAGATATTGTGAATGGTCTTGAAAATCAAGGTCAACCAACTTCTGATCCCATGAAGGTAAACAAGCTTCTGCGTGGACTCTCCAAGGATTGGAATCACATAAAGACTTCGATAAGAGAGACGCAGAGAATTATGCCACTTTGTCTGTTGATGAGCTTATTGGAACGCTTCCAGTCCTATGAAGTGGAAAGGATCAATGAAGAAGAAGATCCAAGAGGTAAGAAATCCATTGCATTAAAATCAAATGATGATTCGATGTTACAGATTACGAAGATGATATGGACGATGAGGAGCTTGCTCTCATGATAAGAAGATTCAGAAAACTAAATAGAAAAGGGAGAAGGTTCAACTCAAAGAAACCAGGCTTTCAAAGACAGCGAGACCAAGTCTGTGATGATGAGGAACCAAATAAAGATGTAGTCTGCTTTGAATGCAAGAAGAAGGGACACATCGGACCAACTGTCCTCTTACTCAAGAAGAAGAAAGGAAAAGCTGAAAAGTTTCGAAAAGCTCTCAAAGCTGAAACACCGGGTGATGCGAGTGTGAAGAAAGTGATAATGAATATGCAAATCTATGTCGATGGCACGATCGGACTCGGACTCTCGGGATCGGACTCGAGCCGGTGAATTTGAGGCAAGTAATCTTAAGATTCTGTCAAAGTTTCTAAATATATTGATGAATTATGCTTAAGTCTTAAGACTTCTCTCAAAAGTATTTCCAAATTAAAAAGGAAAACTTAGCTCTAAAACAAAAGGAAAATGTTTTAACGAAAGAGTTAAAAGCTTAGACTTGTCTGTTTCTAATCTTAAAGAAAAAGAAGGAAATCTTTTAAAAGAAAATGCTTTCTTGAAAACAGATTTATCAAATATATCAAAGAAATTTTCAATAGGGTCTGAAAAACTTGAGAAAATTCTTTCAGCACAAAGACCTTACTTCAATAAGTCTGGTCTAGGTATGACAGAAGAAACAATTCCATTGATTGATTTTCCTAAAGTAAAAGAAAGAATTAAGAAAAGGCTTTCAGTGAAGTTTACAAAAATCATTTTAAGAAAGTCTTTGTAAAACCCGTAGGAGAAATTCTCTCGGATGTTCTAAGTGCGACGATGTAAGGAACACTTTGAAAAAGAGTGTCCTTTGGTATGGAAACCTATTAAAAGAGTATGGGCTAATCTTGTTTATCTTACTAACACCAAAGGACCCAAGAAAGTTTGGGTACCAAAGAAAGCTTGAGACTCTTTATTAAATGCAGGTCTCCATCAAGAAACGGGTAAAGTGGTATCTTGACGGCGGTTGCTCAAGACACATGACGGGAGACTCAAATTGCTTTATAAAGCTTGCTCAAGTAAATGGTGGAAAAGTTTCATTTGGAGGAAACAACAAAGGAAGTATTGTGGGATTTGGAACCGTGAAAATTGGGACTCTCACAATAAGTAATGTTTCCTTGGTGGAAGGACTCAATTACAATCTTCTCAGCATTAGTCAATTGTGTGATCTTGGTTTCAAGATCTTCTTTCAAGAAGGAACATGTTAAGAGTCGGTAAAGACTCTACTCAATCTTTTAGGGTCCAAGACATGGAAACATCTATCTTACGGATGTGAAACCAAATGAATCGCAATGTCTTATCTCAATTCAAGATGAAGCAAGCTTATGGCACAAAAAGCTTGGTCATGTCAACATGAAGCAATTAGCCAAAATCTCATCAAAGTAGCTTGTTCGAGGTCTACCAAAATTGCCATACCAAAAGACTGATTCATGCACTCCATGTATTCTGGGAAAGCAGGTAAGAAATTCATTTAAACCAATAAATCATGTCTCTACTAATCATGTTCTGCAGTTGCTGCATATGGATCTCTTCGGACCAACCAGAACTCAGAGTATTGGGGGTAAGAAGTATTGCCTAGTAATTGTTGATGATTACTCCCGTTTTACTTGGGTATATTTCCTTTCAAGTAAGTCCGAAAACCTTTTCGTATTTTGAAAAATTTGCTAAAAAGGTTCAAAATGAAAAGGGATGTGTAATCTCTTGTATAAAATCAGATCATGGAGGTGAATTTGAAAATCAAGATTTTACAAAATTCTGTGATGAATCTGGCTGTAAGCATGTGTTTTCCTCTCCATATACTCCTCGGCAAAATGGAGTTGTGGAAAGAAAGAAACAGATCTCTTCAAGAAATGGCTAGAACTCTTCTAATTGAAAGTAAAATTTCTTCTCGATTTTGGGCTGAAGCTGTTTCAACAGCTTGCTATATCATCAATAGAGTCTTCTTAAGATCTATTCTTGAGAAAACCCCTTATGAGTTATTCAAAGAAAAGAAGCCTATTGTTTCATACTTTCATGTATTTGGTTGCAAATGTTTCATATTGAAAAATGCAAAAGATCGTGTTGGTAAGTTTGAAGAAAGATCGGATGAAGGTATCTTCCTTGGATATTCTACATCAAGCAAAGCTTACGAGTCTATAACAAGAAGAGTCGATGCAGTAGAGGTCAATGAATGTCAAATTTCAAGACTCAACGCAAGATGAATCAAGTCGGACTCATCAAGAAGAGTCTGAACAAGCTCCAGACCCTCCAAAGTCTGCAACTCAAGAAGCATCTCAGACTCTGGAAAACCAGCATCAGGTTATTAGTGAAGATCCAAATAAAGAAAGAGATCATCAACCAGACAAATCAACAAGTAACTGGAAGCATAAATCCAGTCATCCCAAAGATCTTATAATTGGCGAAATGAATGAAGGAATTCGCACCAGATCAAAAGGCGAGAAGAGTCTAGTCTTTGTGGCTCTTGTTTATGAAATTGAACCAAAGAGCATAGAAGAAGCTTTATCGATGAAAGCTGGATTGAAGCTATGCAAGAAGAGCTCGGAACAATTCAGCATAAATGATGTCCTGGGAATTGACATCCAAACCAAAAGGTAAAAGCTGTTATTGGAGCCAAATGGGTGTTCGAAACAAGATGAACGAGAAAGGAAAAGTCGTACGAAATAAAGCAAGACTCGTGGCCAAGGGATATACGCAAGAAGAAGGAATAGACTATGATGAGACTTATGCTCCAGTGGCAAGGTTAGAAGCTATTCGACTATTACTTGCGTTTGCTTGTTATAAGAATTTCAGGTTATTCAAATGGACGTCAAAAGCGCATTTCTAAATGGATTTATCCATGAGGAAGTTTATGTGGAACAACCGCCGGGGTTTGAAGACCCAAAGAAGCCGGACTCGGTCTTGGTGAAAAGGCTTTGTATGGTTTAAAGCAAGCACCTCGAGCTTGGTACGACAGGTTAAGTAATTTCCTTTTACAAAATGGTTTTGTCAAAGGTAAAGTAGATACGACTTTATTTATCAAGAAGGAAAACAAAAGTTTCTTACTTGTTCAAATATATGTAGATGATATCATTTTTGGATCCTCTAATGAAAGTACGTGCAAGAAATTTTCAAAGACTATGCGGGAGGAGTTTGAAATGAGTATGATGGGAGAATTAACATTCTTTCTTGGTCTTCAAATAAAGCAATTGAAAGAAGGAACTTTTTATTTTTCAAGAAAAATATGTTAATGATCTTGTCAAAAGGTTTGGACTGGAAAATTGCAAAAAGGTCGACATACCAATGTCAAGTTCTTTAAAGATAGACAAAGATGAAGAAGGAAAGAAAGTTGATCAAAAGCTGTACGGGAGTATTATCGGATCACTTCTTTATCTTACTTTTGCTTCTAGACCTGATATTTTGTTAAGTGTTTGCATCTGTGCAAGGTTTCAATCGAGATCCTAGAGAATCTCATCTCGGTGCTGCGAAACGCATCATCAAATACGTCGCTTCATCATCAAGCATCGGTCTTTGGTATCCTAAGAAGGGAGACTTTAATCTTAAGGTTATTCGAGACGCAGATCTGGCCGGTTGCGAGTTGATAGAAAGAGCACTTCAGGAACTTGCCGGTTGCTTGGAAGCGAAATAGTGTCTTGGTTTTCTAGGAAGCAAAAATGCGTGTCCCTTTCAACAACAGAAGCAGAGTATGTAGCTCTTGGAAGCTGCTGTTCGCAAATTCTATGGATAAAACAACAGCTAAGGGATTTTGAAATTGAAGACTCATGCACGGAGATTAATTGCGACAACACCAGCGCTATCAACCTCACCAAAAATCCAATTCTCCACTCAAGAGCAAAGCATATAGAGATTCGACATCACTTCATTAGAGATCATGTTCAAAATGGAGATGTCTCAATTCAATTTGTTGACTCAAAGAATCAACGGCTGATATACTCACAAAGCCTTTGGACAAAAATCAATTTGAGTCTTATACGGACCAGACTCAACATTTTGAGGTATGAGGATATCAAAGTCTAAAGACCTTCGGACTCGAGCTTATAAGACCTTATCTACGATCTTGTCTCAACCTTGTCTGTAAGTCTTTCTCTCTCAATCTTATATTGAAAAGGTACGATCATCGACTCTATTTAAATTGTTGCTATATTTATTAACCGTAAATTTTGCAACGATTCATTTTCAAAAAAGGAAGTTACTTTTGAAATAGCTATTTTTCCGGATAAAGGCGATTATTTTGAAAAGGCATATTTTATTTCCTTTGTGACGATTCGTTTACTTTTCTTTTTAACCGAACGAACACTATCGATTACTCTTCACCTTTCTATTCACTTTACTCTCAAAACCTAGAAAACATCGATCCTCCACTTCCGTTTGTCTCCTTCGTTCAATCTTAAAAAGTTGTCATCTTTTACTGTGAAAGTCAAGCAAGAAATCTTCCATTGGTGAGAAAGATGTCGTTTCAAGAAAGTCCTCAAGAATCGCAAAGCGGGGGACCACGAGAGAATGAGTGAAGGGCCTGCTACTCACTTTGATCTTACGGAAGATGAAGTTTTCCAGATCGGCATCCGAGCCCACAACATTCTCGGCAGCGTCACTCTCCATCATCTAGTCCTCAAGACATTGTTCAACGGGAAGAAATCATCGAGGAAGCGGGACCAGTAAGAACTCAAAAGCCTGCTTTTATCTACAAGTTATATCGTGCTTTAAAAGGAATTCGTACTCCTTTGAGCTATATTGATAGTTTTGTTAAAGAAAAAGGATATAGGAACGAATATATATTTCTGAAAAGAATGGAAAGTTTGGGAATCGCTCGTAAAGGGGTGGTGAGGAAACCCTTGCGAATATCCCAAGTGATCCTCGTGGCCCGGGGGCCAAATCCTGTAGATGGAAATGATGATGACAATATGTTCAGATTATTTCAACCGAAAATGGGTATTGCGGCTGAAATTCAAGGAAAAAGGGGAGATTTGTTCAAATCAAAGGAACAAAAGGATCTGTACTCGAAATTGCTGAAGCGTGGGGTAATAAACCCTAGAAGTGTGGACTTTGATTTTCTGGATCTTTGTGAAAGTGAACTTGAGGGAAAAGTTCAGTTATCTTCAATTGGAAAAGTTACATTCGATTCAACGAGGCATATGCTTTGAAGCCGATGCGTATTTTTATTCAAATCTTAGCTTTTTAGATGCGAATAGATTTTCCTTCAGTGTCAAAGATCAAGACTATGTTGTCGATATGGATATCTTTGGCTGATGTGTTAGAAGTTGAGAGAGGGAGATATCAACCGATTAAGGTTTCCATTGCTCGGGCCACTCTTGAGCGGTGAAGGACGGAAGAACGAGAAGAGAAGATCACCTACTCAAGGATGAATGCATTCAACATCCTGCTTCACAAAGCGTGATTAATTGCCTTCGGCCGAAATCAACTTCCAAAAAACCGGCGATGTTTCAAGCCACGAGGCAAAGGCGATGTATGCCATCCTCTGTGGAAAGAAGTTTTCTCTCCCTCATACTATCATGTTTCACATGTATAGAGCAGTGATGAAGGACGAGAGTCAACTCCCTTATCCAAGCCTTGTTACAAAGTTATTCGAACATCGAATATTCAGCCTCCACAAATCCTTTGTGTTCGATCATGCGATCAAATGGTGGTAGGACTGAAAATGGTGACTAAAATGCGTGCGAAGGAAACTGAGCAAGGAATTGGAGAAATTCAAGGAGAAGACTCCTGCCAAGTCTCATCAACTCTCTTCTGCTGCTAAGAGAAAAGGGAAGGAGCCCATGGCTGCTCCATCAAAGAAAAGAAGAGCTCTCCTCGTTGAGGATGAAGATGATGACGATGACATTACCATCTCTGCAATGGCATTGAAGAACTTAAGTCGTCTGTTCCGAGAGAAAGATTCGGAACAAATGACGAAAGAAGAGGAGGAGGAAGAAAAAGAGAAAGAAGGAAGAAGGAAGAAGGAAGAAAAAGAAAAAGCAAATGAGAAGAAAGATGAAGAAAGAGAAACGAGTGCAAGAAGCGAGATCAAGCAAGACCTGAAGAAGAAAGAAGAGAGAAGGAGATCTGAAGGAATCTCTTCTCCACCCGTAGGCATTGAAACAGGGGGAGATCAGGAAAAAGGAGTGACATCTTCATATCGAGATGAAAGTGAAGGAGTCAGTCGCTCACCTGCAGACCCAAAAGATGTTTTTGCATCTCAATTTCCAGAGGAAGGTCATGAAGCTTCATCGCCAAACCTGCGAGATTATGCTGATCCACCATCGTTTTTTACTCCATCGAACGCGCGAAGCAAGTACTCGGGCCCCGATAATGGAGCAGATTTTCGCAGAATCATGGATATTCTATTGGAGATGAAAGGTCAGATATATGCCTTGGGATGTGAAGTTCAAAGCTTGAAGAATGAAGGTCAAGCTTCTTCTGTTCATTGAATGATAAGATGCAAGCCCTCTCTATTCAGAATCAGGCCAATGCTAAGAGTGAAGAGGTTGTTCAGCTGAAGGAAGACTTTAAGAGGCTGGAAGGCATTGTTCGAGTCTATGGAAGATTTCCAGCTTGTCCGTGTTCCCAAGTTTTCTTCAACTTCATCTCATCCTTTTCAATGATGACAAAAAGGGGAGAGATGCAAGATTTTGATTCAAAAACTCTTTACTTTCATTAAACTTTTTGGACAAATTTGAGGTTTATGGTTTGAACTGTTTGACCGTGTTTTTGTGTTTACGGATGCCTAGACTTGGATTTAACTTGGTGCTTCTATTTATCAATATTGATATCTTATGAATGGCTTAATCATATATTGGACTAACTTATTTTCTGTGGTTGCAGAATCTAGTGTTATTCTATTAGCCATTTATTTCAATAAGATATGCATATGTGTTTGAGAAATGTTTTGTAGGTCAAAGTTATCCAAATCTGCGGGAAGGTTTTGTCACCATCAAAAAGGGGGGAGATTGTTGGAGAAATCCTCATGAAGAGTTTTGAAGTTGACAAAACGTATCCTTCGGTCTAGTCCTGAAAGTTTGCAAACTCGTCGGTTTAAAGTCTAAAGACTTCCGGACAGCCGAGACTCAAGACTCAAAGTCTATCCTCATTGACAGTCTCGAATCCGTTGAAGAAAGGTTATCCAGAACTGAGTGGTTTGTTCAGGATTTAACCTTATCATCTGGAGAAGATCTCGTGGCTGGAGAAGACATATCAGAATCCTTTGATTGATCAAAGATTGATTCAATGACTGAAGATTCGATGATTGTCTATATATTATTGGAAGGTTCTACTTATGGAAACCGAGATCCGATTGTATGGGCGAAACGGGATTGATGGGCTATCATCATGTTCCTTTAATAACTCGAACAATCTTCCTAATTGATTCTGTCCAACGGTTAGATTGGAGGAATTCCTTTGGTAAGTGCCAACGGATATGATGGCATAAAGGAGTATATAAGGAAGTCGTTCTTAGTTGTTCGAGGTGTGCGCGATAGAAGAATTCCAAAGTCTGAAGCTCCCATTTGTTTAGATAAATCTCTTGAGCGAATACTTGTATACAAAAGAGAGTCTATATTTGTGAGAGACCTTGAGGAGGTGTGGTAGAACATCTACACTGTGGAATCAAGGCAAAGCTGTGCTGTAACTTCTCTTTTGATTATAGTGAAATCCAGCCGGTGGGCTGTCGGTGCGGAAGAGTGGACGTAGGATTGGAATAATCCGAACCACTATAAATCCTGTGTTTAATTTTCTCTTCCTTACTCTCTTTACTTCAAACGTATTTCAATCTGTTAAGAATTGCTTCCGTATTCAAGAAAAATTGTTTGTGCGCCTATTCACCCCCTCTAGGTGTTTATACTAGCAATATCATCACTAAGAGAATAGAAGGCAAGTATCAAGTCACCAATGGTCTTGGACCATATAATGTTGAGAAAACTCCCTAATTTGTTTTGAAGATTGACCAAACCTTCCATAAATGTTTATTAAAAAAAGTATTTTCAAGTGATGTTCATGAAGAAATGATGTTCAGACCCTATTATTAAATACTGCGTCTAAAGTTCTAAATACTTACTTCAAGGACTTCATAAATCTGTGTCATGGATATCATTAGAGTAATATGAGGATATTAGCAAAGCTTGCGCACGAATATTGTCAAGACGTTTGGTATCTTCAGACTCTATGAAAAATTTATCCAAACTCAAGGAGTATTCAGACTTAGACAAAGAGAAGTTTGTAACTTGAAAAAACCACATAAACATTTGTAACAAACTTAAATAATAGTTGGTAGTACAAAACAAGTAGTAGCTTAAATGAAGAAATGTTGGGAATCTCTATAACTGAAGTTAGTAATTTCAAAAAAGAATCAGTAAATTTAATGAGTTGATAAATTTTAAAAAATCAAATGAAGTAATCAAAGAAGATTTGGTAAATCAGAACAACTTGACAACTTAATAGGAGGGAAGATTACCAAAAAAGTCATAAACATGTTATATAAATGCTAATTTATTCCTAAATATTGTAATTTGATCAATTGAGTTATAAACCTTTTGATATATCAAAATAGATCTCCCAACCAATTTTGGCTAGCACTCTCTAAAGTGGACAGCTGGCAATAATGTGAACAAATTTTATAAATCTTTTAATTTTTTCCTTCTTCCTCCACCAATCATCGAGCCATAGCGATGGCCAAAGATTGACCACAAGTGAGGGCACATTGTCAACCTCAAGCGTGGTTGACCCTCATTAGCCCTTGCTTGTGGTCGGTGACCGATGGAGCAAGAAGAAAAAAAAAAGAAAAAATAATATAAAATTCAAAAAAAAAATTCAAAAAATTCATTTGCATGAGTACTAGTCATGTTACGTAAAACAATTGACATTTATGTTAGTGATTACCTAGTAAATTGATTGAAATGACTACATTAACAAATCATCAAAATATGTATGACTTAATTGGTCAAATAAAAAAAAAACTATGATTGAATTTGAATCCGCACATTAAGTTCATGACTTTATTGGTAATTGTCCTCCTAATAGAACAAAAAACTAGTACGTCTAACCAATAAAGACTAGTAAAATTCATATAAGAGTGGATAATTATTGCATTTATAAGAAAGATATATATATATATATTATAACCAAAGTTGACAAACGTAAAATTAAAACAAGTAAAATAACTGTTGGTAAAGAGCTAAAGTGAACTTGGTATTTTTTGTAGGCTAATAGCAGAGAAGTCACATTGTCTTTCATGGGATCACAAGTTCGATCCTTATTATAGGCCAATTTCTCATCTGCCTTTTCTTTGAGTATTTGCCAACTATCCATGTGGAGAGATTTTTTGGGTTTCAAAATGCCTGAGGGACTTTTAGTGACGGGCTCGAAACCACATATCTCAATTGAATAATTATGGCTCCAAACCACATATTTTGTAACAAGTGAAGGTGCTCTACATCGCCGAAAGATGGTAGTCGTGATGTCTGTTGTTGCTTGTCCTTTCACTATAAAAAAAAAAAAAAAGGGGAAGAACCTATGTTTTTAACTCACTGTGAATTAATTACCTATGATACTCAAGCGGAGTGAGAGTGAAGCCCATTGGTTCGCGTTTGGCAAATAAACTGAACTCGTCTACAGTTTATTTCATCCTCATGTTACCTAAAAGTATTTGCTACACGGGCGATAGTTATACCACATCTTTCGGTTGGGTGATATATAACCGAGTCAATCATTCGTTTTTTTTTCCTTTTCCATATTATCCTGTCCAGGGAAACGAGTTCTAAATGGGCCTTAAGTACATAGGATCAGATCCATGACAATCATCCCCGATGCATCTTATGATATTCAACCTCGGCGTTCTGTCTACACATAAATCAATGACCGCATGAAATTTGCACAATTCTCTCTCGTAAGTCTTGCATTGACCACATTTAAGGTGATATTTCCGTGGTTTTGGTAGGAAAATTGATGTGAAAATCATAATAGATCTGCACCCAGCACCAGGTTCACAAAATGGTTACGAACACAGCTCATCAAGGGACGGATCTCAGGAATGGGGAGCCACTGATGCTAACATCCAGCTAACGGTTGCTGCCATTGAATTCCTTACTGCAAGTTATCGCGTAAAATATTATAGCAAATTTAGAAATCTGGAGTTCCAAATGTCATTTTTTATTCAGGTATGCAAAGAGCCTGAGTCTCTACACGGTCGAGCTCATCAACTAGTCTCTCTTTCCAGGAGCGGCCCTCAACACCCTGACCAAGTACTACAAGGCCGAATACAACGCGGTGCGCAGGCACTCCCCAACAACCTACGTGGTGATGTCGAACCACCTCGGCGCAATGGCTTGACCAGGACCGTGGTCGACTTGCACTACTACAATCTGTTCTCGGATATCTTCGACAACATGACGGTCCAACAGAACATCGATTTCATCTACTTTGACAGGACGGCTTAGTTGAACAATTTTAACACGGCGAACGGTCCTCTCAGCTTTATGGGTGAGTCCAACGGTGACACCGTCTGTCGATATATTTTTACAATGAGAAAGCCCAAAACTGAATGATATGAAATGCTTACCAAATTTTGTTGATGATTTGATTTGCGAATTGGGTGGAGGTGAATGGGTGGCTGAGTGGCAAGTGAGCGGAGCTACGAAAGAAGACTACCAGAGATTTGCGAAGGCACAGCTTGAGGTGTAAGGGAGAGCAACGTTCGGATAGGCGTATTGGACCCTCAAGAATGTCAACACCAAGTGGAGTCCGCCGTGGATGATCAACAATGGTTATTGTTAAAATATGTCTCAAGTTTGAGCCCAATGGGAAAGTTTGAATATTCTGAATTGGATATTTTGCAAACGTTCGAAATCGGCAAAAGATTCGAAGATCAACTCCCCAAAATTCCAAATCTGCATTGGACAGTTTGGCCGCTGAAATAGAAAAGTCCAACTTTCACTTGGACTTGGATTTTGTTTAAAATATACAGAGATATGTTTTGGTTAAAATTGTTCAAGATAACAACAAAATAAGCAAGTTTGGTGTTGACTTTGATCTGCACCTTAACTAGGATTAACGTGCGTGTCCAGCAAGATAGAAAACAGAATCCTATGAGAAGTCAGCAAAAGAATAAAGGTCCAACTTATATATATAGACTTGTGGCCGTGGGTGGCAAAGGGTTGATCATGAAGAAGTGGTCGTGAAACGCCGTCTTGTCGCCAAGTGCTTAGGAGGGATTTTTCTTTATCATCCTTGTCTATGAATTACACCCAAGAAAGATTAGTGTTTGTAGCAGATTTAATCTTGAGATAAGATTTGCGTGTAATTCTTTCATGAGATTGAGAGATTATTTCTTGAGAAATTTCGGAGTTAAACACCGCGTGCATTATTGGGTGTAATTAGAGTTTGGGAAACACTGAGAGTAACTCGAGTGTGTAATCTCTGTGTATCGCTTGATCTATAATAAAATTCGTCTCTACTTTCTCCGTGGACGTAAGTCTTTACGACCGAACCACGTAAATCCAGTGTCCGATTTATTTTCTTCTTTTATTTATTTTATTGTTTGATCACTCGTTTTCTGCAACAGTTATATACATCTTTAATCAGTTTACGTATTCAAATTAATTTGGTATTTTCCTGCATAGTTACGCTCTTATAGTCGATTTTTGCGAAGATCAATTGTTGACCTCGGTCAGAGTACATTAAAGTGGAATAAATAGCTTTGACTATTTCTGAATGGTTCATACCCATGAGCAAGATCGACCGGAGGTCTGAACAAGAAATTATGACCAGGCAATGATGCAAGGCCAAAACGGGGGCTTCGGTATTGGATGGTGATTGTAATAGTAAGCGCGCCATACTTCGACCAAAATGATCACTGTGTGATAGGATTACTTTGTGGGCCAACTTAACCGGATCGTGTTAAACTAAGATTTAACATACAGACTGGAACTTAGCAGCCCCTTGATAACGGACCAAGTACTTATGTTCGGACATGCCAATGTCTCATGCTTGAAATTCCTCTCAAAGAATTAAACATATCCAACCCCATTCGCCTGTGAAATTTTGTCACCCTTCATCTCACAATGAAACTGCTGGATTTCATTTTCTAACATTAGTACATCACCAATCAAAGCGACTTCCGCTAAGTCAAACTTATTTAATTTTGAATGAGGACAAGGGCTGAACAACGAGGAAAAAAAAAAGCTCTTGTACATAAGAGACTATAAAGGAGGAGCCGTTAAATCGAAATAAATGAATCACGATTGAAAGCAAGTGTTCTAGTTGATTTAATTACCTCTTCATGGAGATTTTTAATCATCAAGTTTCATCTAGCACTTTTTTTTTTTGGTCCTGTTCATCTAGCACTTGAAGCCCCTAATAAATTTATGTTTGGTGATCCGGATTTTTGGACCAACTGGAATAGGATACTATATCATAAAAGAAAACCGAGTTTTCTAGTACAGGCAGAATATCCTTCTCAGCAAGACGATACCAAGAAGAGACATATCTGTCTCTTTTACGCCTTGTCAGCTTTGTCTTTTTTTCGTGGACATTGACCTGCAACAACTTTAAGGTAGTTGTATTGTCACACTCTGATTCAACGTTGGATGGCGGGGGGAATTTGCAGTTTGATTCACTGGTAGAGTTCCCGAACATCACGAGACTTATGATTAACCCCTAGAGTTATGGACCAGTGTGACCATGCAATTATCCCGTGCGGTCGGAACTAGGGGACTGCCATACTTATCGGCCAGAGATTAGTCTAGTGATATGTGAAAAAAAAAGAAAAAGGAAGCCCATCCTCGGAATCTTCAAAGATGTTTCCATTCAGTGCGAAGCGTGTGAATCCCCGAACACGGCGACTTTTGGTCCGTTCCGCTCCAGTGAAGTCTTTTCTTGATTTTGTCAATAGCGAGGTCGGTCTACGGACGTGTTTTAGGGGCTTCGTATATTCTGGCTCCGAAAGCCTAGATTTCTCTGTTCCTCTTTTTGGGGACCAGTGGATTCCCTTTTCCTCTTGCCCATTTCCTAGAAACTTCGCCTACATAACTTATGAAAAAGATTCATGCATGGTCCGGATGTTCCATGGGCTCAATGAATTTGAGCCATCGCGTGCCGAATAGCACTCACATGATTTGGCGGCTGTTATTCACTGGGCTATTGCGTGCTCATTACGCGGAATTATTTGCTCCAATAATTAGAGATTTGAGGAGTCAAAGAAAGGGAAAAGCATCGACAAGTTAATTGGAGAGAGGAAAAGATTTTGACAGAATGAAAGGAGAGAAAGAGACCTCGCTGACTTGACCTTGACTTAGAATGTCGACCACACGTTAAACAGAGGAAGAAAATCTTCTTCGAAAGGTTCGAGTGCGCTTGAAATAGTTATTAAAGCATACTTTATTTAGAAAGTTATTACTTATACTTGACTATATTTAAGGAGATGTATTCATTTTTGTTGGACTAATTACACAACTTAGGAAGTATCGACACTATTCAAAAACTTTGGTGCCATGTAAGACACTTTGACACATGTCCAACATGATCCGACACACTCAAACATGGGGTCAATAAATATCGAAAAATCTGACACGTGATTAACTCTCCCGCCACGCTTTGATACGCGAGTTTAGAATTCCGACACACACGGAGTCAATTTTAAAAATGAGGAGTTAAAATGTAAATATGTAAAAAAAAATAATAAAGGGGGAAAGAAGTTATTAAAGCCTTGTTTGAAACAATGAATGATATTAATAAATGGTGAATTAATATTTTCAGTGTAAATTAATTATAGGCTCTTTTATTATTATTAAAAATGATAATTTATCATGTATATGTATATTTAATATATAACGTGTCTCAACACATCGAAATTATCGATTTTTTTTAGAAATGACATGTCGATGTATCCTATCATATCTTGTCATATCGCGTGTTGGATGTCAGTTTCGGTGCTACTTAGTATATAGCACGGAAGAAACACATTATATATAGTTTTCAAGGTATTTTTTATGCATAACACAAGCATAATCAATATATTGCAAATTGTGAAATTTTCTTTCTCTTTAAAAAAATCAAAATTTTAATTATTTTGTATTTTCCTTTTCCCTTTTTCCTTTTTCCTTTTTCCTTTTTCCTTTTTCCTTTTTCCTTTTTTTTTCTCTTTCTTTTTCTTTTATTTCTCTTTCCTGTCCCTTCTTCCTCGGCCGATTGTTAGCCATGGCAATGACCGGCAAGCTTGTTGCTCGCCGAAATTCGGCTAGCCACGAGCTCACTGGCCAAGGCCTTGTCGATCTCTAGCAAGTAAGGGTGTGCAATGGGAGCCACCCAACTGGGAACTGCCCGAACCGAACAAGACCAACCAATTCTAGGCAGTTCCCATAGGCGGTGGTCTAGTTCTCGCATCCAAGATAGGAAATAGACTGACCAAATCATACCAACTATTTATATATTTTTTAATTTCACAACAAGAAATTTTGGATTGCGAGGAGGAAGCCAGCCTCACGAAGTTCCTGCTTAGGCATGGAAAGTCTTTGAACAAGATGATCCTGTGCTTAGAGGCAGGCAAGGTCAAAGATTATGTGCTCAAAAAGAAAATCAGATCCCGAATCGTGGAATTCTCCAACGGGGCTTCTGATGAATTCTATAAGCTATTTCTTGGGCCAAGTCTTGACTGTTTCATACTTCATATTTGTTTGCACTTTGCTGAAACAGAACTTATTTTTAAGCCCTCGAGTGCAATAACTCATTGTGAAATTGCTGCTAACACAACAAACTAACCGGTTCCACCGGATTGGACCAGTCAGTCAATCTGATTCCCAATTTCAAGACCAGCCAGTCCGATCCCCGGTCCCAAAAACTAGGAACCGATCCTCCCAGTTTCATCTTAGAACCAGACCAGACTAGGAACTCCTACCGACAAGGCTCGAGCTCACCAATCTGGAAGGGCCGAAGTCTTGGGTGAGGCTCGAGCTTGCCGACCTTGGTGAGTTTGACCTTGTCTGTGGCCAATGGTCAGCAATTGACTAAATAAGAATGAAAAGGAAAAAGAAAGAAAAGAAAAAATAATTAAAATTTTGATTTTTTTTTTAAATAAAATAAAAAATAAAAAATTATTAAAATGAGAACAAGGAAGAAAATCAAATTAGATTTTTTTATACCAAATAACGGAAAATATTTTCTAGTTCATTTTCAAGTTTCTCCTATACATCGGAAAATATTATCATTTTCTTGAAAAATATTTTCCAGAATAGTCACGTGTTCTGTAAAAAGATTGGAGCCTTAATGATCGTCTCAAAAGCACTCTTTAACAGAATCCTATTCGCTAAGAAAAAATACAACTGGACAATAAAAGAGTTGTTAGATCTGTGGAAAAATGGATAATGGTGACATTTCCTTAAATTTTTCTGAAGCATAAAAAACACTAATGTGCGAGGACGGCGACGTTGCGAGGCGTCAACCCAAAGTCAAGTCGCACGAGAATTTTATGAGTAAACTAGAAAGCATTCCCAATAAAATGAGATGCACCAAGTAGACCAGATCACCATACACACAGACAACTCAGGTTTTAAGCTACTCGAGTGAGTGACTCAACTCATCCGTATCGAAATTTTATTACATGAACATTTCTCACATGAGTACTATTGGATATGTTTTAGTCATGTTAAGTGCAGATTTTATGTGTTCCTTTTGGGACAATCGGTTGCATAGCTAACTGTTGTTTTTGTTTTATCTTGATTTGGAACGGGGAAGTAGGAAAACAGGAGGCATGGAAGTCATCAGTAATGGGATCGAATCGATCAGCATCCATGCCGATCAAGAGATGGAGAATCGCAACCCGAAAATAAGAGCAGTTAATCTCGGGGGCTGGCTGGTCACAGAAGGATGGATCGAGCCTTCCCTCTTTGATGCAATCCCCAACAAGGACTTCTTGGTACTGTACTACACGTAATTGCCTCAGTGTTTTCGTTGCTTTATTAACCGATGATTCGTCCGGTTTCGACAGATTTTCTGATTTTGAAACTGTGTATAATTCGTAGGATGGGACTAGACTTCAGTTCAAATCGATGATGGTTGGTAAGTATCTTTGTGCCGAGTCCGGCGGAGGAAGCCGGGTAGTCGCCAACAGCACAGGGACTCCTGTGGTTGCCAAACGCCCCGCAAGTTCTGGTAATCACTGGGAGACATTCAGGGTGAGTTAGCTTTAAGCAAATAGATAAGGGCTGTGTTTGGAAAAGGCTTCAGGAAGGGACTTTGGGCTTCCAAGGATCTTTAGGCCAAATATTGGGTGTTTGGTTTCATTTTTGAAACCCACCTTGAGGCAAAGTTTGCCTTGGAAAGGCTGAAAGCCCAAGGCAGGTCCTAGGCTGCCTTGGACTTTCAGTATTTTCGAAAGCTCCATGGGGAGTGTTCATCTTATTCTCCAGTGGCGTAGTTTCATGTGGCTGGTCAACAACGAGCTCGAGAGAGGCCGATCAAGTTGCGGCTGAGGTCGGCGAGGTCACGGCAACCATCACCGGCTAGTCGCGCGACCCGGTGAGTCTCCGCAACTGCCCATGAGTTGCGTCACCACAACCTAGCTCTGGGTCGCGCGACCTCCGGCAACCCATATTTGGGTTACAACAAGGTTGCGACCTCCGGCGACTCAAATCTGGGTTGCGGCAAGGTCACGCGACCTCCGGCAAACCTAGATTTGGGTCATGCGACCTCTGTGAAGGGCCGCCGGGGGTTGCCCGACCCCAGCGGCCCTCGCCGGAGGTCGCTCGACCCTAGGCAGCCCTCACCGGTTGTCTTCGGGGGCTGCATAAGGCCGCCGCTGACCGCCTGCCCTCACCAGCCAACTTTTTTATTTTTCTTTTAACAATTATTTTCTTTTTTTTAATTATAAAAATCCTTTGTAAAATTATCTCTCCAAACACTATTTTACTCAAAGGTCCTTCACAATAGACTTTCAAATTACAATTTAACAAACACAATTTGCATTTTCGAAAATCTCTTTAACTACATTTTTCCTAAAACTTTCCCCAAAAGTCCAACCAAACGCACTCAACATTTGGATGTGGAAACTCGTGATGTTAGTTTGGTGGTTAAGGAACGAACTTTTGTAAGTAGATTAGATACGCGGTACATCAAGTGCAAATAAATTCTATATTTGTGCTATCACTGTCTGGGTTTTGGCTTACATCTTGCATAGTCGGGATTTTGATGGAGTTATCTTACAGAACTAATATTGAACAATGTTATGGGACGGAACTGACGCAGTTACAATTTACCCTTTTAGTAAAGTAAAACTCAAGTTGTTCATTTTGGAAATAGCATTGATATATTCTCCTAGTGACATTATTATTCCGACTAGATTTAGTGTGCATCGAGCTATAGATGATTTGCCGTGTTTTGTTTGTGTAGCTGTGGAGAATCAACGAGAGGCTCTTCCACTTCAGGGTCGCCAAAAAGCAATTCGTCGGCCTGGACTCTGGTGGGGAAGGGGTCGATTTGGTGGCTACTTGTCATTCACCAAGAGCACCTGAAACCTTTGAGATTGTGAGAAACCCGGGCGATCCAAGCCGTGTTAGAATCAAAGCTTCTAATGGCTCCTTCTTACAGGTCATTAATCTCTTTCCATTTCCTATATCTTACATGAGACTAATGCTTCATATATTAAGCTTGGTTGAGAAATTATGACATGAATGTCGTGCATGTACTGATAAATATACGATCCGTTACAACTAATCTATTAATTTGGATGCTAATTATGGTCCACCTATTTCAAGGGCCAACTGAACTACGGTTCTAGCCGGTCACGTTATGTTATAAACCAAGTTAGCAGACCAAAGTTGTTCTTCACGAATCAACATGTTAGATAGACACTAGCTGAGTGAAAACTTTTCAAGACCTAGGCTCCATTTGTTTCGCGAAAAATGTGGCGTTTTTAGAAAATGCTTTCCAAGAAACCATTTTCCAAGAAAAATGTAATTATTATCTAAGGTATTCGGCTAAATCATGAAAATGAAGCAAAAATATATGCTACTGTTCAGTAAGAAAAATATTTTCCTCCATGCACTTTTCTTCAATTTTTTAATTATTTTATTTTTTAAAATCTATTTTTTAATTATTTTTTATTTCTAAAAACCAATTTTTAAATTATTTTCAATTTTTTTTTCTTTCTTTCTTTTTATTTTCTTCTTCTTCGATTGCTCGCCTAGCTTGCCATTGAACAAGCAAGCCGATCTAGTGAGCAGCGAGATTGCCCGAGGTTAGCGAGCCTTGAGCTTGCCCAAGGTCAGCAAGCTTGTGGCCAACTGTCATGGTGGCTTGGACCGGCCAACACAAAAGTTTAAAAAAAAAAAAATAGTAGTAATAAAAAATTCCAATTTTTTTTTAAAAAATGGAAAAATAAATAAACAAAATAAATAAATAAAAAAGATGGAAAGGTTAACATGGGTGTGAGGTGAGAGAAAGTGAGTGAGGAAAATGTTTTCCTCATGTTGAAAAGTGTAAAATATTTTTTCCTATTTTAAAAGACTTTTTTCCATTGATGGAATATATTTTCCCTAACCATTTCCCTGAAAATATTTTTCTGAAAGTTATTTTTCTCGAAATGAATTGAGCATTATTTCAAGCTTTATGAACTGAGCCTTATTCGAAGCAAAGCTTGAGAATAACTAAGAAAGAAGAGCGATTATTGTGGTGGAATTTATTTTGCAGGTGAGGACGGATGAGCGAGTGACAGCTGATTATCAAAGCGATCAAAGCGATGTATGGAAAGACGAAGACCCATCTCTATTTATCATGAGCTTCACTAAAAGATTGGAAGGCGAGTTCCAGGTCACCAATGGTCTTGGACCACAAAAAGCCCCCAAAGTCATGAGAGTACGCAATTATACAACTTCTATTCAATAATAGTCAAAGTCCACGGTTCTCAAACCTATTAAATTAATTGAATGATTTATGCCTGGATTATAACTTTAACTAAACTCACTCTATGAGAAAAAAAAAATTATTTTTTTTTTATCTTTTTAGTATGTGACTTGCGAATGAGAATTCTTCAAGGAGAAACTGATTATTGCCAGCAATCATTGGTGTCATCACACACGGAAACTACAGCAGCTATTACAGCTTACTAACTCTTACTGAGCACACGCCAGTAAATACTATTCATATGAATGACAGAAGATATATGACGATATACAGAATTAAAAATCTAAATATTATGTAATACAATATGTACAACCTATACTTACCAAGCCCAACATCTATTTCGATCCAGCAATGAGAAAATCTCCTTTATAGATTCGTACTTGACCTGACGTGCTCGGTTCCTCGGGGATACATGTGATTTTTGCTTCTACACATGCATGAGTTTCCTGGTCAAGTACTACAAAACACTTTAAGGCACGTATGTGAATTATAAGTAAAAAAGTGGCTGTTGGGAATTACTGATCCCCGAAAAATCGAATTCGACACTAAATCGAACCCCTAAATCAATGCGGAAGACGAAGCCCGGGAAAACACGTATCACCGATCGTAAAGCACACCACGGATTCGAGCGTTCCTTATTAGCCACAGATTAGACACCGATGCTGAAGAAGAGGAAGAAATTCTGATCTGATGATGTCAATTGAAGGGAAAACAGTGCCGTTTGCCTTACTTTTTTTTTTGTCTTTTGGAGAGAGAGACGCGCACGGGAGAAAAGCGTACGTACGTCTGTTTTCCAACCAGTGTCTTCTCTCTCTCTCTCCTCCCTTTTATACCTTCCCCTTCCACGGGCCCTATTCCCGTGGGCCGGGCCTTTTGGGCCCAGCATGGGCGGACGGGCCTTAAGCCCATCTCATAAATCCATCATCTCCCACTCACACATGGTGGTCTAAAACCAACATGGGCGGACAGGCCCTACTCAGCCCCATCAGAGAAAAATCCATCATAGACTCTCACTTAACATGATGGGCCGAACAGAATCCTCTTTTCCTCTCTTCAACATTCATACCGGTGAATAATCCGTGCGACCAGCATACTTTGAGAGCTCATTGCTATACATCTGTTAGGAATATATAGCAGCTCATAATGGGCATCACATCCTGAGTAGATTTAGTATGCAATTTCCTAGATCGATCGATCACATTTATATCTCTCTTGATCTCTTTTAAACAATGATATATATATTGTATTCACAATTATGATTATCACAAAGACAGTCATAATTGGTTAACCGGTGAATACAAAAACTACAATGTGATTCTCCAAATTCGATCTTCCTCTTTCCTTCAAACTCTCAATTTCAGTTCAGCTTGCTTTTCTAGAAATGCCCCATTAGATCGAATCAACACATGACCATTGGCAACATCCTAAGATAGCAAACACTAAATAGAAATCTTGAGGATAAGTAAGAGTCATGAGGGGACTAAAAATTGAGGAACTCTTTTCCTCAAGAGCCTCACACGACATAAAAGTTGAGATCAAACTCTTGCCTCTCTTATTGGTCATCTCATGCATACGTAGTATGAAACACGTATTACGGTATTAACTCCTTTCCCATGGAGCGTATGTCTATCCCTTTCAATACCGTACAGATGATAGTTCAGACATACCCAATGTCTAACTTGAGTTCACTTATCTACTCAATCATAAAATTCATCGAAACTCACATCCGGCATCATAGACAGATAAAGTAAAATATGTGGGTTATTTTACTTTCGGACATAGTTAGTATTATGTCCTCATCTTAACACTTAGTTAAGGCAACATACGTATTTTAAGCTTGAGCTCTCGATTATCACCTAGATAATAAGCTTAAAAACAGTCTCATCTCTATTTATCACACAGTAAATAGAGGCGATTACCCGTGTGAGTGGGCTAATCTTTTATCTATCCGACATACTTTCTCAACTTAAAGTAATGCACTGAGCATTAAGATGCATAAAGATCAAACAAAGATTCATAGGCATTAATGATGAAAAAACACAAATTCATCATATGTGAACACTTAGGGAAAATTACAATATTCAGTACATTAGCCTCTACGCAGTCCTAGAGATTTCATATGGCCACAAAAACACATCTCTAGGTATTGGCTTTGTCATAGGATCTGCTACCATTCTATGCGTAGTATGTACTCTAAGTTCACATCTTTTTGTGCAATCATATCCTTGACAAAAGTATACTTGGTATCTATATGTTTGGTCTTGCCATGATATTTTGGATCTTTGGTGTACGCTTTTGCTGCTTGGCTATCACAGTTAACGAATAACAAATCTGCTGCACTTCAAATAACACCTAAATGATCCAATAATCTCTTAAGCCAAACACATTCTTTTATTGCTGCTGATAATGCCACAAACTCAGTTTCCATCGTGGACAAGGCTATACACTTTTGTTTCTTACTGCTCCAACATATGGTGCCATCATTCGGTAAGAAAACAAAACCAGAGGTAGATTTTCTTTCATTTAAATCTCCTCTCCAATCAGCATCAGAATAGCCTTTAATTTGCAGATCCTTTCCATTATAACTCAACGTATAATCAGCAGTCCCCTTTAGATACCTTAGTATTCATTTAACGGCTTTCCAACGTGCTTGACCTGGATTGGATTGGTATCTACTCACCATTCCAACTACATAACATATGTCAGGTCTTGTACACATCATAGCGTACATCAAGCTCCCAACAACACTAGCATAAGGAACATGTTTCGTTTGTTCCTTTTCTTGTGGAGTCCTTGGACACAGTCTATGGCTCAATCCTTCACCTTTTGCAATAGGAGTGTCAATGGGTTTACAATCCCATATCATTCAATTCAAAATTTGGAAGACAACCAACTTTTGACAGTATTGACTAGCTCCATATTGCTTCCGGCAATTAGTATATCATCAACATATAATGATATGATCACGAATTGATCCTTGGATCTTTTGATATATACATAATGATCCTCATCTATCATTGTAAAGTCATATGCCATTATGGCATTATGAAAACGTATATATCATTGTCTTGACGACTGCTTAAGGCCATATATCGACCCCCAAAGTCGACATACCTTTTCTTCTTAGCCTTTCACTATGAAACCAACAGGTTGTTCCATATTTATTTATTCCTCTAATTCTCCATTGAGGAAAGCAGTCTTTACATCCATTTGATGTAACTCAAGATCCATACTAGCCACTTTTGCCAGAATAATGCGAATCGAGGTAAATCCCACTATAGGAGAAAATGTATCTTCATAATCAATTCCTTCCCCGTTGATTATACCCCTTCGCCACAAGGCGAGCCTTATGCTTTCTATCGAGCCATCAGCCTTTTGCTTTATTTTGAGAATCCACTTGTTCCCAATAGCTTTGCGTCCCTTTTTGGAAGATCAACCAGTTCCCAAACTTGGTTTGACTTCATTGACTCCATCTCATCTTTCATTGCATAAATCCATTTTTTCTTACTAGGGCAATTCAGAGCCTCATTAATATTTCTTGGCTCATCCTCATTTTGTGGAGCAATCATTAGAAGTTTCCCCTTTAATGTCAAAATGTTGACGAGGAATCCTTTGGCGACTTGTTCGCTATATGGGAGATTGTACACTTAGCACATCATTCCCCATTATGCTCCCACTCGGATTAGATAATGACGATATCATCTCATCATGTGGTTGTAATTGAGAATGAGTTGAATTCAATTCATCACTTCTCATATTACTCCCACTTGGACGAACTCCATTAATATCATTATCTTGATCCAAGATTTCAAATAGGGACTAATCTTCCCCTATTTCGCCCTTCTTAGGAAATTCATCCACTAAGAATGTGACATCTCGTGATTCATATTCAGTTATACTCCCACTTTCCTGCTCACCTACGAACACATACTCTTTTGAGTGTTCGGAGTATCTCATTAAAATACTCTTATTTCCTTTAGGATTCAATTTCCCAAACTTGTGAGAGGACTCATGAGTATAGACAGCATAACCCCATGGCTTAAGTAAACTTAAGTCCGATTTTCTACCCGTCCATGACTCATATGGAGTGGAACTAACTAATTTGGAAGGCACCCGGTTAAGTATATAGGCAGCAGTTAACAACGCATCACTCCAAAAAGTGATATGTAAGTTAGCATGCGCCATCATGGGCCTAACCATTTCCAGTAGGGTTCTGTTTCTTCTCTCTACAACACAATTTTGTTGAGGAGTATATGGAATAGACAACTGTATTTCTATTCCTTTTCACCACATAATTTTCTGAACTCATCAGATAAATATTCTCGACCTCGATCGGATCTTAATGCTTTTATTTTATTGTCTAATTGATTTTCAACCAAGTTCATAAACCTTTTGAAACAACATAATGCTTTAGAATTATAAGAAATCAAATAGACATATCCGAATCGAGTATAATCATCTATAAAAGTGATGAAATTAAACAGTCCCATGCCTTCCTCTTACATTCATTGAACCACAAACGTCATAATGGATTAAATGTAGAGGAACGTCAGCTCTTTTACCTTTTCCAAATGGTTTCCTTGTCGTTTTCCTTTCTAAGCAATGCTTACATATGGACAAATCAACTTATTCAATATTGCCCAACAAGCCTTCTTTGGCTAGTCTATTCATATGTTGTTGGCCAATATGACCAAGTCTAGCATGCCACACATTCACATCATTATCACATGAAGTAAAAGACGTGAAACAAGGGAATAACATATTGACATCACCACAGTCAACATTCAGTACAATAAAACCATCTAGAAAGTGACCACATTCATAGTAGTTTGTATCCAAATACAAATCTACACCGTTATTACGGAAGTTCACACTAAAACCACGCTTAACCAACATCAAAACAGACATTTAAATTTCGACGAATCTCCAGAGCATTTAGAACATCATGTAGGAACAAGGTGCGTCCACCACACATGTTCAGTTGGCAGGTGCCAATCCCTTTAACTTCAGCTCTGGAGTTGTTTCCCACATAGATCCACTTAGTTCCAGTTGGTATTCGTCGGAATTCCACGAAGGATCCTCTATCCTTCCTTACATGGTCTGTCGTTCATGAATCTACAGTCTACAAAGGATTGGATTCAGCCAATAATGCAGAACTCGACACATAAGCAAAGTTCTCAAATGTGCAAGAGGTGTTTATCTTTTTTTGGCTCACAACTGTTGCGAGCATAGTGACCTCTCTTGTCACAATTGTAACACCTCACCCTTGACATTTTCTTTACTTGAGGACATTTTCCTCTCTTGTGTTGGTTAACTCTTGATTTCTTGCAATAAGGACTTGATCCTTTGCATTCCCACATATTGAACGAATCAATACGCTTGCGCTTAGAGCACAAAGCCCTTTCTGAGCTAGAACCAGCTTTGCAAATATCTATTTTTTGCTCAAATGCTGTTAGTCGGTCCTCAGCTAGCTCAAAGTGGCGCACATCATTTATAAGATCTTCCATAACATGGTCAAGAGCTTCTAGTGCTTCTTGCTTTTTCAGCACATATTGAATCTTCATATTTAATATTTCACAATTGCTGCCGTTCATATCAGCAATTACATTCTTAGTTGCTGAAACCATCGATCTGAACACATCAGACATATATGCACGAATAATTAATGCCTATCATTTATGCATCCACTTTTACATAGACCCATCATATTAATGAATAATTTCAAGTAAGGCTTCAGAATCAAAAGGTCACTATGTTTCCAATCATCCTCCAAAAATCCTAACTTAAAACTATCATTAATATGATTGTCATATGCAAAATCAATTCTATGAAGCTACAAAAAAACTTCTAACACTACCCACAGCTAATTACCCACAGCAACCAGCAACAACAGAAAGCAACAATATTTAACATCCAATAGAATAACAATGCTTTCATCTAATACAACTATACATTACACTAAGCAATATATACAGAGAAAAATATCAACATGGAAAGAGATATTTACACCTATAAAACATCTCATAATTAATCTAAGAAATAATTAGGGAATGTCCCTTCTAATCTATCAGTCAAAACACCTGAGAAAACTGAAGGTACATTTGCCAACCATGGAAAAACTTTTTGAGAGCTTTCATGTCGCCACCAAGGCGCATTCACTCTGTGCCATGTGGCGCTCATTCTAAGGGTTGAAGTTTTGGCCAACTCAATCCTATAGTACTCTCTTACAAAAGCATCCACTAGATTCCTATAATCCGGGACCACGTTGACCTCTCATAGCCGATCTAACACTGCTTGCCATTTAAGTGGAAGAGTTTTCATCAAAGCCGGCACCTTCTCAAAATCCGGCATAAGATAACCATTCCAGATGATTTCCTGTATCATCTGATTGACCTGACCATGTGTGATACTAAATCACCATCAAGCCACCGATAATCAGCCTAACTCTTTCATCAGCTTTTCAGTCTAGCTCTTCCTTCGTCCGTTTTCGGATTGCGGTATCCGTGCATAACGCATGATAGTTCCTGCAACAAATGCAGAGCTAAAATGGATCACTTATAATCCATAATAAACAAAATGGAAAATACATAATTTTCCATGATTCATGCAACAAATGCAGAATAAAAAATGGATTACCAACAACCCACACAGACATAATTGAAAAAGAAACAAATTCCTTTTTTTTTCTTTTTTCTTTTTTTCGGGTCAACGGTCAAAGTCAACGGTCAACGGTCAACGGTCGGTCAACAGGTCACCGGTCAAGTCGTCGGACCGGTCGGACCGGTCGGGCCGGTCGGGCCGTTCGCCGAACCGCCCGCACGCGTGCCGCGCGCGTGCGCGGCTGACGCCACGCGCGAGGCGAGCACATGCCGCGCACGTGCCGGGTCTCGCCGCGCGGGTCGGGTCGGGTCGCCGGCCGATGACCGCCCGGCCAATCGACATTGCGCGTCATCGATGACGCACCCCAACGACTGACCGTTGGGTGACGCACGCCGACGTCAGCACGCGTCGGCTCCGTCGACCGGCGCGTGCGGCGCCCATGCGTCGGTTCGGCGCCCGCGCCCCATGCACGCTTTGCCAAAGCCAGCGCGGGCGCGTGGCGCCCGCGCGCTGGCGGCGCCAGTGGGGGCGCGCGTGCGGCGTCGTCCGGCGACATGCGACATGTCGCCGAACTCGTCTCGACGTCGCCTTTCTCCCCATGTTTTCAGAAAACGATTTCGACTTATAAAAACTCAGAAAAATAGCCGAACAACGCTCGGGTGTCGGGATTTTTCGCCCCGATCCGTACGGCCGAAGTTCTTTCGCGAAAAATCAACCAAAAAACATCAAATTGATCGGGAAAACGTGAACTAGGGGCTCTGATACCAATGTTGGGAATTACGATCCCCCGAAAAACCGGATTCAACACTAAATCGAACTCCTAAATCAATGCGGAAGACGAAGCCCGGAAAACACGTATCACCGATCGTAAAGCACACCACGGATTCGAGCGTACCTTGTTAGCCACAGATTAAACACCGATGCTGAAGAAGAGGAAGAAATTCTGATCCGATGATGTCAATTTGTCTTGAAGGGAAGACCGTGCCGTTTTGCATTTTTCTGTTTTCTTCTTTTTTTTCTTTTGGAGAGAGAGAACGCGCACGGGAGAAAAGCGTACGTACGTCTGTTTTTCCAACCAATGTCTTCTCTCTCTCTCTCCTCCCTTTTATACCTTCCCCTTCCACGGGCCCTATTCCCGTGGGCCGGGCCTTTTGGGCCCAACATGGGCGGACAGGCCTTAAGCCCATCTCATAAGTCCATCAGTGGCAATCGCGACAAGAATACGATCGAAGATAGCTTTTTTCCAACAATAAATACTTGATCTGCTACGACTATTAATTTATTAAGTACAATGTCAATTTGTTATTGAGTGTTGAACACGGTAGATACATCCAAAGAAATAAGTCTTGTCTAGACTTGAGTTTTCTGGGCCGGATCAATTACAATGGTCCTTTAGTGCATTTTAAATGTGGCCCCACGTGGATCCCACAAATGATTAACGTGGCAGGTCCAATCTATAGGCAATTTCATATTTCAAGACCCTCTTACAATCCAACATATCATTTCCACACATTACTTTTAGTAACCATTGGTCTCTTCCAACAGCAGAAAAGAGCTGTTAAAGATACCTTCTCCTTGGATATAACACTAAGCAACTCGGAAAAACTCTAAGCCAATTCGGCTTTGATGGTGCCTTCTTTCCGTTTGTAGACCTATGAAAATCCCACGGTCTTCTTTCCTTCAAGTCAATATCACTGGCTCTTTCGTCTGATCCTTGTGAAGAGACTCAAGTCACTCCCACGCCAGAAGACCCATTCCTCGATGGGATTAAGGTTGTCGATGCGTCCTATTCGACCACTGAATTCTAAACCACAAACGGCAATCCGACAAAACTACAAGAGGGGCCTTCTTTCATTGATCTGACTGTTACACAACTCTTAAGTTTTATGCATGAAGCAGATTGTTTCGTCTAGTGTTTTTGTGCTCGAATTATTAGTAATGTCTTTACTTTGTCCTTTACTCAATTTTGATGGAGTGATTAGGGGGAATCAGAGAGGAAGACAAAAGATTAAAAAAATCTCAAATTTCCTTTTTTTCCCCTAATCTTCTTAAATCATTCCAAATCTATCTAAAATCGAGCGGACTCAAGTAAAAGGTATGAATTGATGATAGGAACATTGGAGGACGTTCATAGTGGAGGACGATTTCAAGTTCGTAGCCGAGAATGGATTGGACGCCGTGAGAATTCCGGTGGGTTGGTGGATAGCGAGCGACCCAAATCCGCCACCCCCTTATGTCGGTGGTTCCCTGGCCTTTCTGGACAGTGCTTTCTCTTGGGCAGAGTGAGCCTAATTGCCATCTTCTCTTCATCTTATCATGTACAGATGCAATTTCTAATATATCATTCGATTTTCTACTTGCAGGAAGTATGGGCTGAAGGTCATCATTGACCTGCACGCAGCACCTGGTTCCCAGAATGGCTGGGAACACAGCTCATCGAGAGATGGGTTCCAGGAATGGGGAGACACGGATGACACCATCCAACAAACCCTCCATGTCATAGAATTCCTAACTTCGCGGTAATTAATAAATATGTTGTTCACACCCTATCCCGAGTATTGGGGAATATATGATTTGATTTAGCCTATGTAGGTACACGAAGAGCCCGAGCCTTTATGCCGTCGACCTCTTGAATGAGCCTCTCGCGGAGACACTCCCTCTAGAGACGGTCACTAAGTATTACAAGGCCGGGCACAACGCCGTCCGTAAGCACTCCCCCACGGCTTATGTGATCATGTCGTGTGTACTTGGATCCTCTGGCCCTGAATTGCTGCTCCCCGTAGCAAGTGGCCTGGATAGGACAGTCGTGGACAAGCATTATTACACTATGTTCAGGACGAAATTCAACACCATCCAAGATAACCTTGATTTCATATACAAGAATAGTGGTACCCAATTGGACTGTCTCGCTACATCAGATGGACCTCTCACTTTCGTGGGTAAGTCCAAATTTGTAATAAAATTATCATGCCATTAATGCCACACATCATTTTGTATCTGTTTTCCGTAATCTGCTATACACATAAGAAATGTGGATCTATAAAGTAATTTGGAATTGCAGGTGAATGGGTAGTGGAGTGGGCAGTGAATGGAGCAACAAAAGAGCAGTACCAAAAGTTTGCAGAGGCTCAACTGAAAGTCTATGGAAAAGCCACATTTGGATGGGCCTATTGGACTCTCAAGTGCGCGCGAGACCATTGGAGCTTGGAATGGATGATCAAGAATGGTTACATCAAGCTTTAGACATTTTTATCAAATTTGGAGTACCATTGCCAACTGTGCTAAAGTTAGATTGAGTCGAGGTTGGCGATTGCCTTCATCTAGTTTCATTGCCTAGCTCTCTTCGTGGTGTGCCTAGCTTCGTACTTAGCAATTCCCTGCCTAGCTCTTCGGAAGCAGGTTGGAAAGGCCTAGGATGCCTTCCTATCGTATTATACAACACACTGCTTTATCTATGCAATTAGTTTAGTACTAAATATAACTAAAGTCGAGACAGACCAATGAGGCGGCCCTGCTTATGAAGCTGGAATGGGGGATCCTCTTGAAACCAAATGCTCTTTGGGTGACGCTCTTTGGGTGACTCTTTCTTATATAAGAAATTCTCAGTCGTAGGACTTTCATTTCGACTTTCCTAGTTACCGCTCCGTGGATCGTATGTTACCTTTGCTAATACGTAATACGAGGAGGCAATTAAATTGTTGATGCAGAGAATGACCTCTTAGAAAAGTGTGGTTTGGTCTATAATTACTGTACAAGTACCTTAAAAAACACTTGAAGTTTTAGATTTTACCTTCAGAAACTCGCATTTTGTCTTTCGTGGAAAAGTTTTAGTTGGGTAATGCTAGTCATGAGACTCTCATGACTTATAATAGACTTATTTTACCATATGTAGCTGCAAAACTCTATTGTTCCATGCCTGGGTAAATAGGATTTTTTTTTCCGTGCTGGTAAATTTTAATGAGTGTTGGTAAGTGTGAAAAAAATGCTACTGCAAAAGAGGACTGGGGACTTTTATTTCAAGTAACTCTTTAGTAACTTATCAATAATTATATGGAATTATCAATTTTTTACCAACTCATTAACTTTTATTTCCATAAGTTATTGCCACTTCGAATTTACTAACTCTTTTGTTGAATTGCCAATCTACATTTTAGTGACTTATCAACTTTTGTCAGATTAATTACCGACTAATTTTGGGTTACCCACTCTCATTCAATTTGCTTACCAAAGTTTAATTGTTTCTTTTAATTTACCAATTTTGATATGTAGTTATCAATTTTTATTTTTCTTAATTAGCAACCCCTTATATTTGCTAATTCTTTTAAGTGATTACCAATATAAGTTCACGTGAATCACCAACTTTTATCCTATTAAATTACCACATAATATTGGGGTACCAACTCTAAGGGTGTGTTTGTTTCACTGAAAGTATTTTACCAGAAAGTGTTTTTTGGATTTTTAGCCGTTTGGTTCTCTAAAAAAAATTTGGTCAACGAAAAATACTTTCTGGTCAACACAAATATTATGTATTATTTTAGGAAAACGAATTCCTCCACTTGAGAAGGTGAAAATACTTTCCCTTTTTCATTTTTTACCTCTGGCCTTTCACTTTTCCTCTCCAAATTTTTCTGAGGTAGGCCGCTCTCTTCCTTCGCTCTTTCGCTCATCTTTCTTCATTGGGCTTCTTCAACGAGCCATTGAAGGTCCAGATCTTCTTCTTCATCATTGAAGGTCTGGCTCTTCTTCAACGACACTCAACACGATTCCAGGTTCTTTCGCTTTTTCGACGTCGTAGTGGAGGGAGAGGTGCTTGGAGACGAAGGCCAGCCGGGGCTCCGCGACCTCGCCCTTCTGGTCGTTGCGGAAGGAGAGCTTGAGCTTGGCGAGGCCGTCGAGGAGCTTGCACGAGACCTTTTGGAGGAAGACGGAGCTGTCGTTGTCATACTCGGAGGTGACCCGGAGGGCCGACCGCTTCGGGAACGAGAAGAGGATTCGTGGCTGCTGCAGCAAGAAGGGGCGGCTGCTCCGGGCTGGGAGGCGGAGGCAGAGGCAGCGACGAGTATGGCGGGAGGAGGCTAGGGATCAGAGGAGGGGGTGGCAAGGAGGACGGGTCGGCCATCGGTGTCGTCGGGCTAGAGAGAGAAAGTAGGGGTGTCAACGATTCAGTTCGGTTCGGTTTTTCGGTTTTCGGTTTTTTTTTCGTTTTTTTTCGTTTTTTTTTTTTTTTTTTTTGTTCTACTCAAAATAATCTAAATTCAATATGTTACTGCACTTCAAGCTTAGAGGATTTTGCAATTTAGATCGTATACTTCATTCCCTTTTTTAAGCATTGGCCAAATAATAATATCCAATTTAAACAATTGCTTAACATAATCTCTCTTGATGATTTTGTAAGAGACAATTCTATTGTTCAATTGAAAAAAAGAAAGAATATTTTCCGTACTGATAAATTACTAAAAAAATTTATGAGTGTCAAAAAAACTATTGGCAAAAAATATTTACTTTATCCCATTCCCAAATAACATATTGGTAAGTGCTAAAACAAATCTTAGAGTTTCCGGTTTTTAGTCCATTCTAGACTTGAAAGTTTTGGTTTGGTCAACAGAAGATTTGTTTAAGAAGTCCCAATCAAATCGTGTGCTCACCACCAGTAAAATTGAAGCGTAGGAAATCCGACGTGGCTTCCATGTGGAATATTTGACTACTTGCCACGTGCCATTTCCAATCGTGTAATTTTATCAAAGATGAGCTTGAGACTTGATTGAGGCTTTTTTTGAAACCTTAAATTATCATTTGACAAAAATAAAAGCTTAAGCTCCCAATCAACCAATAGCTGAAACATTCAATCTTGTTTCTACATTATAAAATTGGGGGAATGTCATTCCTCTAAAAACAAAACAAGCCCAGGTAACTTTTATCTCCCAATCTCCAGGAGCTCTATCAACAAGATGAAATTGCAAAATGACCCTCCAAACTTCCTGAGCCGGGTACAACTCTGCATTAAATTCACAATGAATATGAGAATCGAAGTATCAATTGTAATATTGAAATATATAAATATGGATAATTCTTACATGTCAATCATCAAGAGAAATTTCTATTGAATTCAGGTCCATGGTCGTAGATGACAACTCTGCATTAAATTCACAATGAAAATGAGAATTGAAATATCAATTGTAATATTGAAAGATATAAATATGGATAATTCTTACATCTAAGTTTTTCAATCATCAAGAGAAATTGCAATAGATCTCAGCCTCCTTCTATTTGTACCGCTAGATTCACTAATTAAAGATTCGCTCATTGTATATTTGGCTTTGCAAATGATGTTACTGCCTTGACAGGGAGATCTACAAATGGCTTATCTTGAGTAGAAAGAAACCCTTTTTAGATTCACAAATTTGAAAAGTTGTCTAAAGTCATCAATAAATTAGATTTAAAAAAAGCCATGAGAATAAATATAAAACATTGAACAACCATGTTCGAGAAGTAACATACCAAAACAAATAAGAACTATAGAAAAAGGTAGGACAAATAACCTTATATAAGCAGAAGAGATTGAAAAAATTAGTTGGTGAAAGAGCGCTCTACATTTATAATTCTCAATTCAAGTATGCTCATATGTACCTTAAAGCCCTTTTCAACCCTTCCACCGATAACAAATTCGCTGGTTGTATTGCCTCCTGAATAGTAGAACAAGCATGATAACAAACGTGAGAAAAAACATAAACATTCCACATATTTTAGAGATCGCATGGGGAATTACCTTAACCACTAACTTTGCAGCTAGTTCTACTAGTAAACCTCCATTGAATCATTTCAGCCCACATATGTCTTGCTTTCAGAAATCTAAAGAAAAATATGACATGAGTCTTGATGTACAGAAGTTAAGAACAAGATCAATCTGAAAAGATACGAACAACATACGACAGGTCTCGCATAAGCAAGACTATATGCAGAGAGGTCTGTGAAGGAAACTGTTGGGAATTGCTGATCCCCGAAATACGGATTCGACACTAAATCGAACCCCTAAATCAATGCGGAAGACGAAGCCCGGGAATTACACGTATCACCGATCGTAAAGCACACCACGGAGTCGAGCGTACCTTGTTAGCCACAGATTAAACACCAATGCTGAAGATCGAGGAAGAAATTCTGGTCCTGTTCGATTCGATGATGACTTGAAGGGAAGAAAAGTGCGCCGTATGCTTACTGTTCTTCGTTTTGGGAGAAAACGCGCGGGAGAGAGGCGTACGTTCATTTGTGCCAAAGGGTGCCACTCTCTCTCTCTCTCCTCCCTTTTATACCTTCCCCCATCCACGGGCCCTATTCCCGTGGGCCGGGCTTTTGGGCCCAACTTGGGCGGACGGGCCAACTCAGGCCCATCTCATAAATCCATCATCTCCCACTCACATGGTGGTACAAAACCAACATGGGCGGACAGGCCCTACTCAGCCTCATCAGAGAAAAATCCATCATAGACTTTCTCTAACATGGTGGGCCGAACAGAATTCTCTTTTCCTCTCTTCAACATTCATACCAGTGAATAATCCGTGCGACCAGCATACTTTGAGAGCTCGTTGCTATACATCTGTTAGGAATATATAGCAGCTCATAATGAGCGTCACACTCCGAGTAGATTTAGTATGCAGTACCCTAGATCGATCGATCACATTTATATCTCTCTTGATCTCTTTTAAACAATGATATATATATTGTATTCACAATTATGATTATCCCAAAGACAGTCATAATTGGTTAACCGGTGAATACAAAACTACAATGTGATTCTCCAAAATCGATCTTCCTCTTCCCTTCAAACTCTCAATTTCAGTTCAACTTGCTTTTCTAGAAATGCCCCATTAGATCGAATCAAACTCATGACCATTGGCAACATCCTAAGATAGCAAACACTAAATAGAAATCTTGAGAATAAGTAAGAGTCATGAGGGGACTAAAAAAATTGAGGAACTCTTTTCCTCAAGAGTCTCACACGACATTAAAAAAATTGAGATCAAACTTTTGCCACTCTTATTGGTCGTCTCATGCATACGTAGTATGAAATACGTATTACGGTATCAACTCCTTTCCCATGGAGCGTATGTCTACACCTTTCAATACCGTACAGATGATAGTTCAGACATACCCAATGTCTAACTTGAGTTCACGTATCTACTCATTCACTAAATTCATCAGAACTCACATCTGGCATCATAGACAGATAAAGTAAAATATGTGGGGTATTTTACTCTCGGACATAGTAAGGATTATGTCCTCATCTTAACACCCAGTTAAGGCGACATACGTGTTTTAAGCTTGAGCTCTCGATTATCACCTAGATAATAAGCTTAAAAACAGTCTCATCTCTATTTATCACACAGTAAATAGAGGCGATTACCCGTGTGAGTGGGCTAATCTCATATCTGTCCGACATACTTTCCTAACTTAAAGTAATGCACTAAGCATTAAGATGCATAAAGATCAAACAAAGATTCATAGGCATTAATGATGAAAACGCAAATTCATCAAATTGTGAACACTTAGGGAAATTACAATATTTAGTACATCAGTCTCTACGCAGTCCTAGAGATTTCATATGGCCACAAAGTACATCTCTAGGTATTGGCTTTGTTATAGGATCTGCAACCATTCTATGCGTAGCATGTACTCTAAGTTCACATCCTTTCGTGCAACCATATCCTTGACAAAATTATACTTGGTATCTATATGTTTGGTCTTGCCATGATATTTGGATCTTTAGTGTACACTTTTGCTACTTGATTATCATAGTTAACTAATAACAAATCTGCAGCACTTCCAATAACACCTAAATGATCCAATAATCTCTTAAGCCAAACATCTTCTTATACTGCTGCTGATAATGCCACGAACTCAATTTCCATCGTGGACAAGGCTATACACTTTTGTTTCTTACTGCTCCAACATATGGTGCAATTATTCGGTAAAAAAACAAACCTAGAGGTAGATTTCCTTTTATTTAAATCTCCTCTCCAATCAGCATCAGAATAGCTTTTGAGTTGCAGATCCTTTCCTTAATAACTCAACGTATAATCAGCAGTCCCCTTTAGATACCTTAGTATTCTCTTAACAGCTTTCCATTGTGCTTGACCTGGATTGGATTGGTAACTACTCACCATTCCAACTGCAAAACATATGTCAGGTCTTGTACACATCATAGCGTACATCAAGCTGTCAATAGCACTTGCATAAGGAACATGTTTCATTTGTTCCTTCTCTTGTGGAGTTCTTGGACACAGTCTATGGCTCAATCCTTCACCTTTTGCAATAGGAGTGTCAATGGGTTTACAATCCCATATCCTTCAATTCAAAATTGGAAGACAACCAACTTTTGATAGTATTGACAAACTCCATATTACTTCCGCAATTAGTATATCATCAACATATAATGATATGATCACAAATTGATCCTTAGATCTTTTGATAAATACACAATGATCCTCATCAATCATTGTAAAATCATATGCCATTATGGCATTATGAAAACGTATATACCATTGTCTTGATGACTGCTTAAGGCCATATATCGACCCCCAAAGTCGACATACATTTTCTTCTTTGCCTTCCATTATGAAACCAGCAGGTTGTTCCATATATATATTTTAATTCTCCATTGAGGAAAGCAGTCTTTACATCCATTTGATGTAACTCAAGATCCATACTAACCATTATTGCCAGAATAATGCGAATCTAGGTAAATCTTAGTACAGGAGAAAATGTATCTTAATAATCAATTCTTTCCTGTTGATTATACCTCTTCGCCACAAGGCGAGCCTTATGCCTTTCTATCGAGCCATAAACTTTTCGCTTTATTTCGAGAACCCACTTGTTCCCAATAGCTTTGTGTCCTTTTGGAAGATCAACCAGTTCCCAGACTTGGTTTGACTTCATTGACTCCATCTCCTCTTTCATTGCATAAATCCATTTTTCCTTACCAGGGCATTTAAGGGCCTCATTAATATTTCTTGGCTCATCCTTATCTCGTGGAACAATTATAAAAGTTTCCCCTTCAATGTCAAAACGTCGACGGGGATACTTTGGCGACTTGTTCGCTATATGGGAGAATGTACACTTAGCACATCATTCCCCATTATGCTCCCACTCAGATTAGATAATGACGATATCATCTCATCATGTGGTTGTAATTGAGAATGAGTTGAATTCAATTCATCACTTCTCATATTACTCCCACTTGGACGAACTCCACTAACATCATTATCTTGATCCAAGGTTTTAAATAGGAAATAATCTTTCCCTATTTCGCCCTTTTTTAGGAAATTCATCCACTAAGGATGTGACATCCCGTGATTCAAAATTCAGTTATTCTCCCACTTTCCTGCTCACCTACGAACACATACCATTTCGAGTGTTCGCAGTATCTCATTAAAATACTCTTCTTTTATGGGGACTCAATTTCCCAAACTTGTGAGAGGACATATGAGTATAGGCAGCATAATTCCATGGCTTAAGTAAACTTAAGTCCGGTTTCTACCTATCCATAACTCATATGGAGTGGAACTAACTGATTTGGAAGGCATTCGGTTAAGTATATAGGCAGCAGTTAACAACGCATCACTCCAAAAAGTAATAGGTAAGTTAGCTTGCGCCATCATGGACCTAACCATTTCCAGTAGGGTTATGTTTCTTCTCTCCGCAACACCATTTTGTTGAGGAGTATACAGAATAGACAACTGTCTTTCTATTCCTTTTGCATCACATAATTTTCTGAACTCATCGATGAATATTCTCGACCTCGATCGGATCTCAATGCTTTTATTTTCTTGTCTAATTGATTCTCTACCAGGGTCGTAAACCTTTTGAAACAACTTATCGCTTCAGATTTATGAGAAACCAAATAGACACATCCGAATCGAGTATAATCATATATTAAAAGTGATGAAATAAACAGCCCCATGCCTTCCTCTCACATTGATTGAACCACAAACGTCATAACGGATTAAATGCAGAGGAAATTCAGCTCTTTTACCTTTTCTAAATGGTTTCCTTGTCGTTTTCCCTTCTAGGCAATGCTCACATATGGACAAATCGACTTTTTCAATATTGCCCAACAAGCCCTCTTTGGCTAGTCTATTCATATGTTGTTGGCCCATATGACCAAGTCTAGCATGCCACCATATTCACATCATTATCATATAAGGTAGAAGACGTGAAACAAGGGAATAATATATTGACATTACCACAGTCAACATTCAGTACAATAAAACCATCCAGAAAGTGACCACAACTATAGTAGTTTGTATCCAAATACAAATCTACATCGTTATTACGGAAGTTCACACTAAAACCCAGCTTAACCAACATCAAAACAGACAATTAAATTTCGACGAATCTCTAGAGCATATAGAACATCAAAATGCGTCCACCATGCATGTTCAATTGGCAGGTGCCAATCCCTTTAACTTTAGCTCTGGAGTTATTTCCAATATAGATCCACTTAGTTCCAATTGGTATCGTCGGAATTCCATGAAGGATCCTCTATCCTTTGCTACATGGTCCAAGCCGCTCCCGAATCTACATTCCACAAAGGATTGGATTCAGCCTATAATGCAGAACTTGACACATAAGCAAAGTTCTCAAATGTACAAGAGGTGTATTCATTCTTTGGCTCACGACAGTCGCAAGTATAGTGACCTTACTTGTCACGGTTGTAACATTTCACCCTTGACATTTTCTTCACTTGAGGACGTTTTCCTCTCTTGTGTTGGTTAACTCTTGATTTCCTGCAATAAGGACTTGATCCTTTGCATTCCCACATATTGAACGAATCAATACGTTTGCGCTTCTAGCACAAAACCCTTTCTGAGCTAGAACCAGCATTGAAAATATCTATTTTCGGCTCACATGCCGTCAAGCGGTCCTCTACCAGCTCAAGGTGGCGCATAGCATCCTCAAGATCTTCCATAACATGGTCAAGAGCTTCTAGTGCTTCTTGCTTTTCCAGCACATATTGAATCTTCATATTCAATATTTCACAATTGTAGCCGTTCATATCAGCAATTACATTCTTAGTTGCCGAGCCATCGTTCGAACACATCGACATACATGCACGAATAATTAATGCCTATCATTTATGCATCCCTATTTACATAGACCCATCATATTAATGAATAATCTCAAGTAAGGCTTCGGAATCAAAAGGTCACTACGTTTCCAATCATCCTCCAAAAATCCTAACTTAAAACTATCATTAATATGATTGTCATATGTAAAATCAATTCTATGAAGCTACAAAAACTTAAAACTACCCACGCTAATTACCCACAAAGAACCAGCAATAATGAAAGCAATATATAATAGAATATCGAATAAAATAACAACGCTTTCACATGATACAACTAACATATCGGTTGTTACATCAACAACAATCGGTAGTAAACATTACATAATTAATCAAAGAAATAATTAGGGAAAGTCCCTTCTAATCTATCGGTCAAAACATCTCGAGAAAACCGAAGGCACATTTGCCAACCATGGAAAAACTTTTGGAGAGCTCTTATGTCGCCACCAAGGCGCATTCGCTCGCGCCATGTGGCGCTTAATCTAAGGGTTGAAGTTTTGGCCAACTCAATCCTATAGTATTCTCTTACAAAAGTTTCCATTAGACCCCTATAACCCGGGACCACGTTGACCTCCCATAGCCGATCTAACACTGCTTGCCATTCAGGTGGAAGAGTGTTCATCAAAGCCGGCACCTTCTCAAAATCCGGCATAAGGTAACCATTCCAGATGATTTCCTGTATCATCGATTGACCACTGACCATGTGTGATACTAAATCACCATCAAGCCACCGATAATCAGCTAACTCTTTCATCAGCCTTTTCAGTCTAGCTCTTCCTTCGTCCGTTGTTGGGACCGGCGGTATCCGTGCATAACGCATCATAGTTCCCCGCAACAAATGCGGAACTAAAATGGATCACTTATATTCCATAATAAACAAAATGGAAAATACATAAATTTCCATGATTCATGCAACAAATGCAGAATAAAAATGGATTACCTACAACCCATGTAGACATAATTGAAAAAAGAAACAAATTCATTTTCTTTTCTTTTTTGGTCAACGGTCAACGGTCAACGGTCAAAGTCAACAGTCAACGGTCAGTCAACGGTCAAGTCAACGGTCAACGGTCGTCGCCGGTCAACGGTCGTCGGTCGTCGGACCGGTCGGACCAGAAGGACCGGTCGGGCCGGTCGGACCGCTCGCGCGGACCGATGCACGTGCCGCGCGCGTGCGGGGATGACGTCACGCGACGTCATGCGCACGTGCTCGCCACGTGCCTTGGTCTCCGGTGGGTCGGGTCGCCGGCCGGTGACCGTCCGGCGAACGACGCGTCGGTGATGACGTCATCGGTGACGTCATCCGAACGGTTGCGGGCGTTGGATGACGTCACGGTGACGTTATCACGTGGCGCGGCACGCGTCGGTCCGCGGACCGGCGCGTGCCGCTCGCCCGCCGGCGGCATGAACGCGCTGGTTCGCCGACCGGCGCGTGCTCGCACGCGCTGGCCAATGCCAGCGCTGGGCGCGTCGCGCCACGCGCTAGCGCCTTCCGGCCGCGCGTGTGGGCGCGTGCGGTGGCGCCGGCGACGGTCGACACATCGCCGGACTCGTCTCGACGTCGCGCTTCTTCTTATGCAATCATAATTTTATTTTGACTTACGAAATCTCGGAAAAATGGCCGAAAAACGCTCGGGTGTCGGGATTTTTGCCCGGTTCCGTACGGCCGAAGGGATTTCGCGAAAAATCAATCAAAAACATCAGAATTGATCGGGAAAAACGTGAACTAGGGCTCTGATACCAATGTTGGGAATTGCTGATCCCCGAAATACGGATTCGACACTAAATCGAACCCCTAAATCAATGCGGAAGACGAAGCCCGGGAATTACACGTATCACCAATCGTAAAGCACACCACGGAGTCGAGCGTACCTTGTTAGCCACAGATTAAACACCAATGCTGAAGATCGAGAAAGAAATTCTGGTCCTGTTCGATTCGATGATGACTTGAAGGGAAGAAAAGTGCGCCGTATGCTTCGTTCTTCGTTTTCGTTTGGGAGAAAACGCGCGGGAGAGAGGCGTACGTTCATTTGTGCCAAAGGGTGCCACTCTCTCTCTCTCCTCCCTTTTATACCTTCCCCCATCCACGGGCCCTATTCCCGTGGGCCGGGCTTTTTGGGCCCAACTTGGGCGGATGGGCCAACTCAGGCCCATCTCATAAATCCATCAGAAACCATCAACAGTCGCACTTGAGAGCAATTCAAAAGCCCACGGATTACACACGAAAGACAATGCATAAGCCAAGCTTTTCACACAATAGAGGTGACCATTCATTTCAAAGATTTAGATGGTGAAAACATCTACGCCACCAAATTTCTCCAGGATAACATTCTTTCTGCTGTAAGTGACATGCTGAGAGTAAATTACGCAGAAGCCACGGCCAAGACGAACCAAACGCCACCTTTCCACGCTACTACTCTCCTAAGTTCACTCCATAACACGACTAACGGAATTTTATACCTTTCTTGGCCTTTGGGCTAAAAGATCAATGACTGACAAAACACTATCAATCACTGGATTGCCCAGAGTCTGGTCTAGCGAGACTAACAACTAAAAGACACAAGTTATCCTGGATGTCCGCCGCAAAGAACATCAATTGCATCAAAAAACAGAGTACGAAAAGCATTGACCGATCTCTATTCACCATATTTTCCCACCAAACAGCAAAGAAAGTAAGGCATTGCATATGTCAAAGCAGAACATTCATACTTATTCTTATTGGATAAAAGAGGAAAATAAGTAGCTATCATCAGAAATATGTATGAGGTTGTCATCTTTGAAGCAACCGCTGCTAACATCAGCCAACGTAAATGATGGTCTCAAAACATCCAAGGTTAATGGCAATTACGACAATAGGTTTGGTGAGACAAAGTTACTCAAGATTCATTTCCAAAACAAACTGAATTTATCAAATGAGCATCTCTCTCGGCCCCCTAACAAAGATTCCAGTATAGCAACTACATCAAATCAGCTTGCCATCTCCACTAAGCACGTTAGCTTCAAAGATCTCCACGGGATATTAATCTAACATGCCATTAAAGCTTCAATCACATTAAGCAAGCATTGGTTTCAAATGAGTGGAAAAGCAAGTGGGCTGACAGAAACATAGCCCACTGCCCATCACATAATCACTCGTCAACACCATGATAGATCATAATCACGAAGCATTGACAGCCACACTCAAGAAGATAAAAGTAAAATCGAAAGAACCACCCTCGAGACCTTCAAGAATCACATTGCCCATGTCCACTTGAACATTCATGATCAGTCCACACTCATCATTGGTCCATTACAATATTCACATAAATAGACACAGGCCCTCCAAAGCTACGCGGTCCAAATCTGACCAGCTACGAAATGCGTGAAAACACAACACTCATGAACATCAAATCGCGAGTCTAGAAAGACATACTAGTCAACCCAGAACCGCATTTTCCTCAATTACTCAAGAAAGACAACGAAAATCACAGGCACGAACCACGCGATTGAAACCAGATAGGAACTAAGCGCAAAAGCCATAACCCAGCACCCGCAATCGAAAACCGGTCGATACCCACCGACCCAAATCCCACCCCCAAGTTTAGAGACTTGCCTGCGCAAGTGTGCAAGACATGCTCGGGCACGTCCCTCAATCGGTCGCCGTCCTTGTCCCGTCGCCATCGCCGTCCCTACCGCCATCGCCGTCGCCGTCAATGTCGTAGTCACAGTCGCCGTAGTCATCGTCTTGGTCAGGACAAGAGAAGACGGGAGAGAATTAGAAACAGGGTTTGCTGGTTTGGTCAATGGTTCTATTTTATTGGTTTATTGGTTCGGTTCGGTTCGGTTAACCGATAAAAACCGAACCAATAAAAAAATATTGATTTTTAATGAGAATCCGAATCGAACCGAACCCAAAAAACTGAATTTTTCGATTCGGTTCAGTTCAGTTTTCGGTTCGGTTCCTAACACCCCTAAGATAAAGAGAGAAAGGGAGTTCGGCTAACTCAAGTTCGGTGTGTGTACTAGGGGTGAGCGGTTCCCGGTTCCACTTCGGTTCCGTCTAGAACCTGAAACCTACCCTCGGGTACAGGTTTCTCAATTTTTGGAACCTGGAACCTACTCCTCAAAATCAAGAACCTGGAACCTACCCTGTCACATGTCACAGGTTCCGGTGGTCGGTTCCGTGGTTCCAACAGGTTTTTTTTTTTTTTTTTTTTTTTTCATTTTCGTAGTGAGCGCGAATATCCAAAAGCCGAAATAATTCAATAGTTGGCCCTCCATTTTCGGTACCTGCCAATACATAGCAATGTGAATCTTTTACATTCGAATAGACAACTAAATTCATAGTTCTTCATTGTCTAATATATAATTTGGTGATTCAATGTCAGCAAAAACTTTAAAGGTGTTGGCAGTTGTTGGAGCATCGAAAACAATAGCTGAACAGAAGTGAAAAAAGAAAGAAAGAAATGAAATAACAGAGAATATTGAGTTGGGTCAATTTAAGTCGACATGCAAGTTAGGACAGCATTTACCAACAGCCATATCTAAAATTTTTGAAAAATTAACGAAAGAATGAACTAATATAAAAGAGAGAAGCGGATATTTCTCCCCATTTTCTTCCCCTTTCATTATTGTCAGGGGTATCTACATTAGCCTTACGCATGATATTAAATTCATCTGGAGAAATAGCCTTACGCATGATATTAAATTCATCTCTTCCAGTGTCGGAATTAACGTAATCAAGTTTCTCAAGAAGGAGCTCGACCTCTCCCCACAGGTGACGCTGATGTTGGTAGAGATTCAGGAGCAGCAGAGCCTCATGAGGACGTACGAGATCACGGTGAAGAATATGGAGGCCGAGGCGGAGCGCAAGGAGTCGGAGATCTCCGCGCTGAGAAGGAAGCTCGACGAGCTCGTCTCCGAGAACTGGTCGTCGGAGAAGAAGCTCAACACGAGCGGCGTCTCGCCCTGTTCGACGGCTTCAAGCTCGCGTCGTTGAGCCCGACCCACTTCGCCTAAGTCCTCCACTACGCCTTACGATCCGTGAGGCACTTCGCGAAAGCCATGGCTCGCGAGATGGAGGCGGCGAACTGGAACCTTGACGAGGCCATCCGATTCATTGAGCCGCGAGCGAGGTTTGCGAAGCCCGGCCACCGGCACTTCACCATTGAATCGTTCATGGCCAGATCGATCTTCGAGGGAGGTCCGGCGACAGTGAGCACGCGGCGACGGCAACGGCAACGAAGACACGAGTCTCATGGCACCAACGGCGGCACGGACAGCTCGGCGAAGATGGCGGCGGTCACGGCTCAACCCACGGCCAAGGGGGGAAGAGCTCGGTTCTGGCGGAGGCGGTGGCAATTCGAAGCAACGATGGCCTGGACAGCCAAGCGAGCGACAGCAAGAGATGGTGATGGTGGCTTGGAGACGGCGGCGGCGACTCGCGGCGGCGAGGGGTAACACGGATGGCACGACAGCTTGTTGGCCTCAACGGCGAGACGGCTCGTCGGACGAGGGGTGGGTGGTGGTGGTTCGGTGGCCAAGAGATGGTGGTGAGTAGGGCGTGGGGCGGCGGTGTGGTGGTGGGTGAAGCAGCAGCCAGCAAGAGGAAGAAGAAGAAGAAGAAGAAGAGGTGGGGTCTCAGCTGAGAGGGGGGGAAAGAGAAGAGAGAGAGAGAGAGAGAGAAAAAAGAAAAAGTTGGGGGCAGGAAGTGACGTGAGGAGTGAAAAGTGGAGAAAAGAAAGAGAGAGAGAGAAAGAAAGAGGAAGGGGGAAGAATCGCAGAGGGGGAAATCATGCGGGGGAAGCTAGGGTTTTTTTTTAGAATTATGACCGGTTCCGGTTCCGGTTCCCATAGGAGTCGGAACCGAACCGGTGTCTTTGGAATCGGGAACCGAACCTAACCCTCCGTTTCCGTTCCCCGGTTCCCGGTTCTACCCGGGAACCGTGCTCACTCCTAGTGTGTACAGCCCTTTTTTAAATTTTTTATTTGGTGGGTTTTTTTTTGGTAATTTTGAGCGGAAAATGGATTTGATTTTTGGATGGTTGTGCGCGAGCGGGGGGCTTCAAATTTTGGGGATCGATTTATGTCTCTGCTGGAAAAGGATTGTTTCTTCTAAGATCTTTTTAGATGTATTTCTTTTATTTATTTTCCCAAATTTCTTGCCTCTTATTTAAAGAGAAGCACAGCCTTTTGAAACATTCAAATCTATAATAAGAAAAGGAAAGAAAGAGATTTTAGCTTGCTAGTGCTGATTATATGAACAGATGGTGATGTTTTCCTCCTTTCTCCCTTTTTCTTTCTTTTCACTTCCTTTACTTCCTACTTAATATCACGAAAAAATACAAATTAATATAATGTTATATATAAAAGATCTCAAATCAATATAATTATTATAAATTTATTATAAATTAATTTTTTTAAATTAATTTTTTTATCACAAAGAACCTCTAAACTAGTACATTTATAACGAATTTATCTTTCATTAATTTTTGTCAAATTAATTAATATTACGCATGGGAGGCATATCCATCTGAAGAGAGCCAAATGTATTGAAGCGATTAATGATATCTTTTGACTTGCTCTTGTAACCGGAAATCATGTCCATTTTTCAGGAAAAAAAAAAATACGTGTATGAATTCAGGTTTCCTTTTCATTTTGCAGGTTCAAATTCTAGATTTACTAAACTAATCGAGAAAAATCCGTTTATAAAGTAACATGGACTCGACAAATTAATTTGGAAGTAAGAAGCACACTATTGTCAATTGTTATATCATTTTTCAAATGCGATCTAAACACCATAAAATACTTTCAGTCACGTATCACCAAACAAAGGAAAACTAACCATTTTCCAAAAACGTTACGTTTTCCGTGAAACAAACACACCCTAATTTAAGTTACTTGTTGACGTGTAATTATTTTGTTAATTTACTTATTGTTTACAAACTTTTATTTGCATCTATTACCAAAACCTTAAATTTAAAGTTATTTTTTAGAGATTACGAACCTTAATTAAAGTGACTTGCTAACTTTTCTCAAATTAAATTATTAACTATTATTTTATTACTAACTCTCATTTAAGTTACTTACCAAGTTTTTATTTGTAATCGTTATTCTTGTCTTTTACCATCTTTTACTTATTTTTCTCAACCACAACTCTCCCATGAAATTGCTAACTTTAATCTAAGTAATATGTTCATATTTATTCAATTAAATTATCAACTATTAGTTCACCATTAAGAAATCCAAAAAGTCCTAAATATTTTGCACTTTTGTCAATTCATTCCTAAATCATTTAATTGTATTAATTGAGTCATAAACATTTTCACAATTTGTCAATTTATCAATTGAGTCAATTTGACTATTTTGATCGGAAATTGCCAGCATGGATGTTGATCGTCATACACGGCACAGCCCACTTTGATGTGAACAATTTTTAATAATTTATTTTTATATTTTGTGAATTTTTTTTTTTTTTTTTTATTTTCTTTGTTTCTTTTTTACAACTTTGGCCAACAAGGACATCGCCGCGACACCCTCTTCTATCAGTTGATGGGGGCTGCAACACCCTCACCAGCCCAAGCGAGGGTCACTAGCCCTTGCCCATGGCTAGCAATGGTTGGCCGGTGGCCTCACCGTATAGAGTTGTAAAACAAAACAAACAAAAGAAAAAATAAAAATAATTCATAATTCATAAAAAAAAAAGGAAAAATTAAAATAATATTAATAATTGTTCACGTCGGCCATGCGCACGACCGACGTCTATATCAACAAGTTGCAGCCAAAATTGATCAAATTAATTCAATCGGTTTGAAAAGGCTTAGAATTCAATTGACATTATTAAAAAGTTTATGACTTAATTAGTAAAAGTGGAATATGTTTAATTAGACGATTTTCCCGTTCCCGTTACCAACTCTTATTTATGTTATTCGACTATGTTTATTGTTTTGTTAATTAGCGATTTTTTCAATAAAATAGTAGCTCGATATAAAGTTGGTAAGTCACTCAAATGAAGATTGGTAAATTTAATGCATTTATAAGAAAGGTAAAAAAAAAGTTGATAAAAAATAGAAGAAAACTTATCTCTTATAAGAGATAAAACAAATTTTTAAATTAAAAACAGTTGGTAAGTAACATAGAGTAGAGTTAGTAAAATCAATTAGTAACTTAATCGTAGAAATTGATTAGTTAGTAAGATCGATAAAAGTTGTGATTAAGAGAGAAATTCAATAAATCTAAAAAGGACAAGTAATCATTGGTAACAACTTAAATGAGCGATAATAACCCAAAACTATTTAGAGAAAAGTTGATAAATGACACCAGAAGATTGGCAACACGAACATTGGGGTACTTTCATAGTGGAGGACGATTTCAAGTTCGTAGCCGAGAATGGATTGGACGTTGTGAGAATTCCGGTGGGTTGGTGGATTGCAAGCGATCCAAAATCTCCACCCCCTTATGTCGGTGGTTCCTAGGCCTTTCCGGACAGTACCTTCTCTTGGGCACAGTGAGTCTATTGCCATCTTCTCTTCATCTTATCATCTACAGATGCAATTTGTAATATATCATTTGATTTTCTTGCTTGCAGGAAGCATGGGTTGAAGGTCATAATTGACCTGAACGCAGCACCTGGTTCCCAAAATGGCTGGGAACACAGCTCATAAAGAGATGGGTTCCGGGAATGGAGAGACTCACATTATACCATCCAACAAATCCTCCAAGTCATAGAATTCCTAACTTTCCAATACTTAATTAACTTCTGGTTCCCACCCTATTCCAAGTTCTGGTATTACATTCGATACACAGAGCCTGAGCCTTTGTGCCTTCTCGAAGACACTAACTCTCGAGACCGTTACTAAGTGCTACAGGACCGGGCACAGCACCGTGCACAAGCACTCCTCCACAGATTATGTGATCATGCATGCTCAAAACCTTCGGACGGGAACTGCTTCTCCCCGTTGCAAGCAGCCAGGACCATCTCGCTACATCAGATGGACGTCTCACTTTTGTGGGTAAATCCAAACTTGTAATGAAATTATCATGCCATTGATGCCGGACATCATCGTGTATCTATTTTGCGTGATCTGCTATATAGATATAAGAAATGTGGATCTATGAAGGACTGTGAAAATGCAGGTGAATGGGGTAGTGGAGTGGGAAGTGCACGGAGCAACAAAAGAAGAGTGCCAGAAGTTTGCGGAGGTTCAACTGGAAGTCTATGGAAGAGCCACATTTGGATGGGCCTAATGGACTCTCAGAGCTTGACCATTCTTGATCTTCCGTTCCAAGCTCCAATGGTGTTTTGCGAACTTGAGAGCCCAATAGGCCCATCCAATTTATATACATATATATCATAGTCCATGCACCTTTCACTAAATTTTAAGTTTGAAGCTCTGATTATATTTCATCAAGTAAACTTTTTATCATATATGAATGAAAAATCGTTTGGGCAAGCTTTAGAGCACATGCGACCCACTGAATAAAAGTGTGGCTTCCATGAACATTTTAGTTGAGTAATTCTAGTCATGAGAGTCTCATGACTTATCATAGATTTAGAAAATTACTGATTCTTTTACTAACTTACCAACTTTTATTGCTGTATAACTTACTATCAATTTGAATTTAGTAATTTTTGTACGAGAAATTGGCAACTTATTATAGTGACTTGCCAATTTTTTGTCGGATTAATTGCAAACAAGTTTAGGTTTGCTGATTTGTATTCTAGTAACTTAATAATGTATAATAGTTTTTGTTAATTTACCAACTTTTCTATTTAGTTATCGACTTTTACTTGTTTTAGAGATTACTTATATAAATTACCATGAATCACCAACTTTTTTCTCATAAAATTACCACCTAATATTGAGTTATTAATTCTTATTAAATTACCCACGAACATGCATTTGAAATTCAGTGGAATCCACGGGAGATTGAAACTGACAGTGTGGTACTGTTATAGCCTTTATGCACGCATCATTAGCTTTTGGGCCAATGCCCTTTTAGTGGGGAACATCAAATTACTAGATCAAAAAGGAACTCATTTGGAAACGCTATTGTACCAACGTTGGATTTGTTGATTTTCTAAGCAAGAAGGATGCATGATTCCACGACTTGATATGCTAGCTCTTATAGGCTTGAGTGAAGTTTAGATTGTTGGTAGACATTCGATCGCTCCATTTAGATCGACAATCTCTCTTTCATTGAATTAATATATACGAATGCGTAAGAACAATATGAAGTCAATACTACTTATTAATAGTTAAATTGCAGCCATCAAGCACCTGGTCCGTCATTGAGGGCGCGAGCAGGGGACGCCAACCAAGGTTCGATCCACAAAAAAAGCATGGTCAAAAAAATTACACCAGTCAAGTAGCTGAAAAGTTAGGGGAAATACCAAAAAAAAAAAAATTCCTAAACATATTGTACATGTACCAATTCAGTTATAAACATTTCAATTTAACCAATTTAGTTTAAAAATATATATTGATGTGGGCACTGGCCTAATGTGGATAATTTTTATTTTTTTTATTGTAATAGACAAGTGTTACCAACACAAGTGTAATGAGTTTAGGATTCTCAATAAAAATAAAAGAAAAAAATAATACACCAATCAAAAAATACCTAGAAAGTCACTAGGAGCGAATCTAGAACGTAGCAATGACCACGCATGCTTAGTAGATGTCAAGCACAATAGTTTTTACCACCCCAAATATAAAAAGAAAAGAAGGAAAAATCTGCATGATGCCTTCCATTGGTAGGCTTCATAGCATCAAGAATATAATTAGGGCAAAGATATTTTGCTTGCGATGGTGGGTCATACTATTGCTCGTCCCTTTTAGAAGCTGACTTAATAACCCATTCACTTGTCACAATTCCTAAAGAGCGAACGATGATGCTCCTAAGCAATGACTTTGTGGTGAGCTATTATGGGCAAACAATCCATCAACCAAAAGCAATGGCGTTTATGTTAACTGGGTTCACTCCTGTGTGGAGAAAGCCCGTTGAGTTCCAAGCCCAAAAAGGGCTTGAGTCCATATAATAAATTATGTAGAAATATGGTTTCTCACAAACTTTATAAAGTGGTAGCCGTAAAAAGAAATAGTAATAAGAGAAAAAGAGAAAGCAGAAAATCTGAGGGTTTGAGGCAATATCTGATTTACATCAAGCTGGCATCGGAGGTCGATTCGTGGTCTGATTGAGCTGAAATGTTGTCAGCATGTTCATGGCGCAATTTTCTCGAATCTGAACAGTTTGATTTTCGTTTGAAGCTCCCTACATCAGGTTTTTTGTGGATTGATCAAAACCTACGTTTTTAGTCAGATTTATCCTTGATCTCTTGTGAAATTTATGTGTATTGCCAAGAATTATGTTCTTGAAGTCTTTGCTGCTATGTACCTCTAGTATTTGCTAGAGAAGAACATTGTTCACCTAATTTTGTTGATAGTGAAGAATTTCGTGTGGACTCCGGTCCCGTGGTTTTTGATCTCCTCACATCGAGGAGGTTTTCTACGTAAAAAATCGTCTTGTGTTTGTGTGCTTGGTATTTATTTTACTCTACTATATCGATCCCTATTAGGTTTACACAATATGGGAGATTATTTTATTCCGCTGCGTTGATTCGATATTGTTTGAATTGTTACTGTTCTCCCATCAAAGTGGTATCAGAGTATCTGGTTATTGCTTGATTTGTCTACCTTGTGTTAAATAATGGAAACGAATACGAGTAGAATGGTTACACTGAATGGTTCGAATTATCATATTTGGAAAGGGAAGATGGAAGACCTTTTATATGTTAAAGATTTTTATTTGCCTGTATTTGCCGAGGAGAAACCAGAGAATAAAACTGATGCTGAATGGTCTATATTTCATCGTCAAGTGTGTGGTTATATTAGGCAGTGGGTTGATGATAATGTTTTGAACCATATTATTGAGGAAACACATGCACACAGTTTATGGGATAAGCTCGAATAGTTATATGCTCGAAAGACTAGGAATAATAAGTTATTTTTTATAAAACATATGATGGCTCTGAGATATCAAGATGGTACTCGTTTGACTAATCATTTAAATTCTTTTCAAGGAATTATAAATCAGTTGGCTGCGGTGGGAATCAAGTTTGATGATGAGATACAAGCACTATGGTTGCTTGGTACTTTGCTGGACTCCTATGAGACATTCCGAACATCTTTGTCTAATTCTGCCCCAGATGGCACGATTACCATGGATTTGGCCAAGAGTAGTAATTTGAATGAAGAGATGAGAAGGAAGACACAATGATCGCCCTCTTCACATTCTGATGCCTTGGTTGTTGAGAAAAGGGGAAGAAGTGAGTCTCGAGGTCCGAAAAATAGAAATAAAAGTTGAGATAAAAGTAGAGATAAGTATAATAAATTTGCTAATGTTGAGTGCCATTATTGTCATCAGAAGGGACATATTCAGAGGTTTTTAAAGTGAAAGGAAAAGAGAATTATGTGTGCAAATTGAAAAAAAAGTCTCTATGGCTTAAAACAAGCACCGAGGCAGTGGTACAAAAAGTTTGCGTCAATTATAACAGAATAGGGCTATAAGAAGACTTCATCGGATAACTGTGTGTTTGTCCAAAAATTTTCTGATGATGACTTTATTATTCTCTTGCTTTATGTTGATGATATGTTAATTGTTGGCAGGAATGCTTCAAAAATTGAGCTATTGAAGAAACAGTTGAGCAAGTCTTTTGCCATGAAAGACTTGGGCTTGGTGAAGCAAATTCTTGGCATTAGAATTACCCGAGACAGAGATGCTAAGAAGTTGTTTTTGTCGCAAGAGAAATATATCGAGAAGATATTTCAGAAATTTTACATGGATAAGGCTAAAGTGGTTAGTACTCCTCTTGCTGCCTACTTTAAGTTAAATATGAAGCAAAGTCCTATGACTAATAAAGAGAAGAAAGATATGAAAAGTGTTCCATATGCCTCAGCTTCAGGAAGCTTAATGTATGCGATGGTATGTACACGCCCAGACTTGGCGCACACAGTTGGCGTTGTTAGTCGCTATTTGTCAAATCCAGGCAGAGAGCACTGGAATGCAATGAAGTGAATTATGTGGTATCTTCGGGGAACTTCAAATTTGAAACTCAGTTTCGGGACCGGGAAACTTGAGTTAATTGGATACACAAATTCCGACTTGGTAGGAGATATTGATACTCGTAAATCTACTTTTGGTTATTTGATTTCTTTTGCGGGTGGAGCTGTGTCATGGAAGTCAAGATTGCAGAAGTGTGTTGCACTTTCTACAACCGAAACTGAATTTATTGCAGCAACTGAAACTAGTAAAGAAATGCTATGGATGAAGAAGTTCTTAGAAGAACTTGGGTTTAAGCAAAAGAGGTATGTGCTATTTTGTGATAATCAAATCGCAATTCATCTTGGTAAGAATTCATCTTTTTATTCTAGATCGAAACATATTGATGTTAGATATGATTGGATAAGAGATGTTCTAGATGAAAAGTTGTTGGAACTTGAGAAAATTCATACGGATCATAATGGCTCTGATATGATGACGAAGACTTTACCAAGAGAGAAGCTTGAACATTGCCAATTGATAGCAGGGATGGTGAATCCCTCCACATTGTCGTGAATGGGAGATTTGTTATCTGGGTTTACTCCTATGTGAAGGAAGCCCAATGAGTTGCAAGCCCAAAAAGAGCTTGAGCCCATATGATAAGTTATGTGGAGAAATAGGATTTATCACAACCTTTATAAAGTGGTAGCCGCAAAAGGAAATAGTAACAAGAGAAAAAGAGAAAGCAAAAAATCTTAGGGATGGGGCAATATCTGATTTACATCAAGCTGGCATCGGAGGTTGATTCTTGGTCCGATTGAGCTAAAATTTTGTCAGCATGTTCGTGGCGCAATTTTCTTGAATCTGAATGGTTTGATTTTCGTTTGAAGCTCTCTCTCCATCAGGTTTTTCGTAGATTGATCAAAACCTGTATTTTTGGTCAGATTTATCCTTGATCTCTTGTGAAATTCATGTGTATTGCCAAGAATTATGTTCTTGAGGTCTTTGATGTTATGTACCTTTAGTATTTGCTAGAGAAGAACATTGTTCACCCAATTTTGTTGATAGTGAAGAATTTCGGGTGGACTCCAGTCCCGTAGTTTTTTATCTCCTCACATCGAGGAGGTTTTCTACGTAAAAAATCGTCTTGTGTTCGCGTACTTGGTATTTATTTTACTCTACTATATCAATTCCTATTAGGTTTACACAAGAGGGGAGATTATTTTATTCCGCTGCGTTGATTCGATATTGTTCGAATTGTTACTGTTCTCCCATCAGTTTAAAGACATCAACCTCAGCTGAGCTGTTCATTACCTGTGCGCTCCCAACCCTGACAGGGACACCAGTTAGATGATTCAATTTTGGGGTACTTTCATTGAATTGCCTCCATACAAATTGTGTAGGTCACTGAAATTAATTATTAAGATATCGAATATAATCGACGTCAACTTTTTGCACATGTGATTTATGCCTTTAATTCCAAGTTGGTATTGGAGTAAGAGATCTTGAGTTTAATTCCCTACACCTCCTTTTAGCTCATGCAATGCAGAGATCTACTTTTTTCCTTTAAATGTTGTGCAATGGCCTCAACAGTTGTTTTCGTCGATACATATGAGGTTCGCACGCTTAAGACATTCGTCAACAAACCACATTCGTGTAATGAAATCTGTCAAGAATATAAAATATGGTCCGCATCGTACTTTAACAATTTAAACTTCTAAAGTGAATGGTTGCTCATTCGAGTTTAACTTAAGCAAACAAGAAGCCGCTTAAACAATCACCGCCAAGCATGCACAAATTACTGAGAGGAAGACAAGTAAAAATTTGAGATACATGACACTACGTATGAATAAGAACACTCTTGCAACCGGCTTTGAAAATCTAAAGATACCATCACAAGTGTTAGAGTTCACACATACGGTCATCGAGTGCCATTCAATGTTCGTTGACAACCTATAATTCGAGCGTACCTGCGTATATTGAGTTTTAGGTGAGTCATTCAGAAATTATTTCCGAGACGCAGAGTCCAGGTTGGGCCGGTCCGCCCCCTAACCCTAGGACCAATCTGCACAGTGCTGGTCCTCAATTTTTGGGACTGAGGACCGACCCTATTGAGCTTGAGACTAAGGACCAGACCAACCCAATGGGTTCGGTCCGGTTCCAAGGTCAACCCGGGACCAATTGATAATTTTTTATTTTATTTTGTGTGCTCCTTAAAAAATCAATTGAGGACCAAACTGACCGATGGATTCGGTCCGATTTCAGGGTCAACTCAGGACCAACCAATAATTTTTTATTTCATTTTTTGTACTCCTTAAAAAAACGATTGAGGACCGAACTGACCCAATGGGTTCGGTCTGGTTTTTGGATCAACCCAGGACCAACCAATAATTTTTTATTTCATTTTTTGTACTCCTTAAAAAGGCAATTGAGGACCATACCGACCTAATGGGTTTGATGATGAGCGAGGTCAGCTAAGAAAGGCAAGCAGTGAGAGTCAAGTGGGGTGATCATCGAACAGAATGAGCATCGAATGTCGAGCGAGAAGCAACAAGCCAAGCAAGCATCGAGTGGTGAGCGGCACGAGTGACCCAAAGCGAGCAAGGCGAGTGTCAAGTGGTGAGCAGAGAAGTTGTTTCTTTCAATTTTGGCAAATTGAAGACTAAGATGACAAATAAGACAGAAGAGAACGAATACTAGAGGATGATGCCATAAGGAGCTATTTATGCCTTTTTGGATACCGTGAGGACTCCTCAAAAAAACATTTTCCTCATTCGTAAATTATGACTATTGACGCCGTAAAAAACATTAAAAATCTAAATTATTAAAGAAAAATGTAAAATTGCTTGAACTCCTCACTAAAGAGCTGTTTAATATTATTGACGTCGTTTATTTTAAGATTTTCTCTATATAAAAAAATTATAAGTAATATATATATAGATATAGTCAAGGTTGAACCGACCCAGAACTCTCAGGATTAAGGACCAACCCACACAATACTGGTCTAGGAATTCTAAGACCAAGGACCGACCCAATCTTCCTAGGAACCGGACCAGGATTGGCAGGGTTAGGCCGATCCAAGGTTGGTCCAGGGTCAACCCTGGACCGATGCTCACCCCTAGTTCGCATGCTTAAGACATTCTTCATCAAACCACATTCGTGTAATGAAATCTGTCAAAAATATAAAATATGGTCCGCATCATACTTTAACAATTTAAACTTCTAAAGTGAATGGTTGCTCATTCAAGTTTAACTTAAGCAAACAAGAAGCCGCTTAAACAATCACCGCCAAGCATGCACAAATTACCGAGAGGAAGACATCGCCCATCGACATGTTTTTGCCATCTTTAAACTTTTATCCATATCAATGAACTGCAATTGCTCTTCATAAATCCTGCACTACTTATTATTGCTTCTTTATTAGTTATTCATGCGCATAACGTGAACTTATCATGCCCACTGACTACATAAACCAAGTGGGAAGACGGAGGCCGAAGCTCGAAGGGAACAGTAACATCGAGAAACGAATCTACCTCAAGCGTTTAATTGGCACGCCTGTTCCTCACACCAAATCAAACATTGGGATGTCAACATGTAAACTTAATTACGTCATTCCGAATTCTGTGAATGCACGTCTTATAGATACTTATCGAACTTTGAGCGATGTTTGGTGGAATTAGAATTACTTATTGCCGACGATCAAAATTACTAAAGATCGTGAACCAACAAAGAAGCTCGACTACCCGGACAAACTGGTAACTTCATATGCCTAGTTCGTGACAATAGTCCTGATCTCGAGTAGTTTACACGCGTGTGATAGGAATTTGATCGGATTACCTTCAATTTTTTAGCTAAAATCTCTCGGTGCCCCCAGTCAAAATACCTACCGAAGGGTCACTTTCTTTTTTCCCAACTTATGGTTTTGTCAACAAAATAAATTTCAGGCCTAGATACATGTATGACAAAGGAACAATTGTCTTGTTTTTAACATAAAAGTAAACTTCAAGGGCTAAAACTTTGGGATGAAGAACCAACGCAGAGAAATAAATTAATAGAGCGAAATAGGGAAAAACTGCTTTACTATCGAGGCATGACTGGGCTCTTGCGTGTGCTCGTTACGCGGAATTGTTTGCTCCAATAAATAGAGATTTGAGGAGTCAAAGGAAGGGAAAGCAACGACCATTTAATTGGACAGAGGAAAAGATTTGGACAGAATGAAAGGAGAGAAAGGGACCTCGCTGACTTGACCTGGACGTATAATGTCGACCACACGTTAAACAGAGGAGGAAGAAAATCTTCTTCGAAAGGTTCGAGTGCGCTTGAAATAGTTAGAAGTATACTTTATTTAGAAAATTATTACTAACGAGTTCTCTCATAATAAATACTTCTTGACTATATTTAAGGAAATATTTTCATTTTTGTTGGATTAATTACACATAACTTAGGAAGTACCAATACTTTTCAAGAGTCTTGGTGCCGTGTTTGACACTTCGACACGTGTCCGACACAATCCATACGCTGGATCATAGATATCAAAAAATCCAACACGTGGTTAACTCTCCTAACATGCTCGATATGCAAGTCCAGAATTCCAATACACATGAGATCAATTTTAAAAAATAAAGGGTTAAAATGTAAATATGTAAAAAAATCATAAAGGAAGAAAGAAGTGATTAATTGCCAATGATATTAATAAATGGTGGATTAACGTTTTTAGTATAAATTCATTATAGGCTATTTTATTATTTATTTATAAATTTGAATCAAATTATTTGATTGAAATAATCATGATACATAAAAATATATATTTAATATACAACGTATTTCAACATATCGAAATTCTTTATTTTTAAGAAATGACGTATCGGCGTGTCTTATCGTGTCGGTGTTGAATGTCGATATCGGTGCTACTTAGCACATAGCACGGACGAAACACAATATATAACACAAGGATAATCAATATATTGCAAATTGTGAAATTTTCTTAATTAGTTTGTTAGATTTCGTTTGTTTCATGAAAAATAACTTTTGAGAAATTGTTTTCTAGATTTCCTAGTGTTACACAGAAAGCAAACCGGACAAGGATATATTTTCCTTCAATGAAAAAGTTCTTCTAAAATAGGAAAAGCGGAAATTATTTTTCCTATTCTTTCTTTCACCCAGACCAATCACATTCTTCTCCATGCACTCCTTTTAATTATTTTTTGTTTTTTTTCTTTCCTTTAAAAAATCAAAATTTTAATTATTTTTTATTTTTATTTTCCTTTTCCCTTTTTTTTTTTTTTCTTTTTATTTTATTTTATTTCCATTTCCTTTCCCTTCTTCCTCGGCCGGTTGGCAGCCACGGCGACAGTCGGTGAGCTCATTGCTTGCCAAAATTTAGCCAACCACGAGCTTGCCGGCCAAGGCCTCGCCAACCTTGGGAAAGTGGAGGTGTGCAAAGGGAACCACCCAACCGGGAACCACTTGGACTGGGCAAAACCGACAGGTTCTAGGTGGTTTTCACGGGCTTTGGTCTAGTTTCTGGTTCTAGAGTAGGAATTAGACTGACCGAACCATACCAACTATATATTTTTTAATTTCGTAATAAGAAATTTTGGATTGCGAGGACGAAGTAAGCCTCACGAAGTTCCTGCTTAGGCATGGGAAGTCTCTGAACAAGATGATCCTGTGCTTAGAGGCCAGCAAGGTCAAAGATTCTGTGCTCAAAAAGAAAATCAGATCCCGAATGGTGGAATTCTCCAAGGTGGCTTCTAATGAATTCTATAATTCATAGGCTAAGTCTTGACTGTTTCATACTTCATATTTGTTTGCACTTTGCTGAAACAGAACTATTTTTTAAGCCCTTCAATGCGTCAACTCATTGCAAAATTGATGCCAACACAACAAACTAACCAGTTCCACCAGATTGGACCGGTCGATAATCTGATACCCACTTTTGAGACTAGCCAGTTTGATCCTTAATCCCAAAAATTAGGAACCAGTCCTCCCAATTTCATCTTGGAACCGGACCGAACCCGGAATCAATCACTCCTATTAGCGAGGCTCGAGCTCGCCAATCCGGTGGGGCCAAAGTCTTGCCGACCTTTGTGGAGGCTCGAGCTTGCTGACCTTGGGCGAGTTCAACCTTATCTGTGGCCAGAGGTTGGCAATCGGCTGAAGAAGAATGAAAAGAAAAATAATTAAAAATAAAATTTTAAAATATAAAATATAATATTATTAAAATGAGTGCAAGGAAGAAAATCAAATTAGATTTTATATACTAAATGATGGAAAATATTTTCTAGTTTATTTTCAGGTTTCAGCTGAATATCGAAAAATATTATTATTTTCTTAAAAAGTATTTTCCAAAAAACGTCACATTTTCTGTAAACGATCAGAGCCTTAATGAGCATCTCAAGAACACTCTTTAAGAAAGTCCTATTCATTAAGAGAAAACACGGCTGGACAATAAAAGAGTAGTTAGATCCGCGGAAAAATAATATTATTAATGACATTTCCTTGAATTTGTCTGCAGCATAGAAAACACTAACATGCAAGGGACGGCGAAGTTGCGAGGGCGTTAACCCAAAGTCAAGTCCCACGACCACGCGTGTCGACCAGAAATGAAATGAAATAAAATGCACCAAGTAGACCAGATGACCATACACACAGACAACTCAGGTTTGAAGCTACTTGAGTGAGTGACTCAACTCATCCGTATCATGCAAGCACGCACTGCATCTCTACTTAATCATTTCGAAATTTTATTACAATAACATTTCTCACACGAGTACTATTGGATATGTTTTAGTCATGGTAAGTGCAGATTTTATGTGTCCCTTTTGGGACAATCGGTTGCGTAGCTAACTGCTGTTCTGTTTTATCTTGATTTGGAACGGGAAAGTAGGAAAACAGGAGGCATGGAAGTCATCAGTAATGAGATCCAATCGATCCGCGGCCATGCCAATCAAGAGATGGAGAATCGCAACCCGAAAATAAGAGCAGTTAATTTGGGGGGATGGCTGGTCACAGAAGGATGGATCGAGCCTTCCCTCTTTGATGCAATCCCCAACAAGGACTTCTTGGTACTGTGCTATACGTAATTGCATTAGTGTTTTCGTTGCTTTATTAACCAATGATTCGTTTGGTTTCAACTGTTTTTCTAATTCTGAAACTGTGTATAATTCGTAGGATGGGACTAGACTTCAGTTCAAATCGACGATGGTTGGTAAAGTATCTTTGCGCCGAATCTGGTGGAGGAAGCCGGGTAGTCGCCAACAGCATGGGGAATCCTGTGGTTGCCAAACGCGGTTCTAGTAATCATTGGGAGACATTTAGGGTGAGTTAGCTTTAAGCAAATAGATAATATTTTAATATGGAAACTCGTGAGGTTGGTTTGGTGGTTAAGTAACGAACATATGTCAGTAGATTAGATGTGCAGTACATCAAGTGCAAATAAATTCTATGTTTGTGCTACCACCGTGTGGGTTTTGGCTCACGTCTTACGTAGTCAAGATTTTGATGGAGTTATCTTACGGAGACTAATATTAAACAATGTTATAGGATGAAACTAGTTACAATATACCCTCTCAATAAAATAAAACTCAAATTGTTCAACTTGGAAATAGCATTGATATATTCTCCTATTGACAACATTTTCCGACTAGAATTAGTGTGCATCGAGCTATAGATGATTTGCCGTGTTTTGTTTCTGTAGCTGTGGAGGATCAACGAGAGGCTCTTCCACTTCAGGGTTGCCAACAAGCAATTCGTCGGCCTGGACTCTGGTGGGGACGGGGTCGATTTGGTGGCTACTTGTTATTCACCAGGAGCATCTGAAACCTTTGAGATCGTGAGAAACCCAGGCGATCAAGTCGCGTTAGAATCAAAGCTTCTAATGGCTCCTTCTTACGGGTCATTAATCTCTTTCAATTCCTATTTCTTACATAAGACTAATGCTTCATATATTAAGATTAGTTGAGAAATTACTACATGAACGTCGTACATGTATTGATAAATATACGATCCGTTACAACTAATCTATTAATTTGGATGCTACTTATGGTCCACCTATTCCAAGGGCCAACCCAGCTACGGTTCTAGCCAGTCACGTTATGTTATAAACCAAGTTAGTAGACCAAAGTTGTTCTCCATGCATCAACATGTTAGATAGACACTAACCGGTGAAAACTTTTCGAGATTTAGGCTCCATTCGTTTCGCAAAAAATGTGGTATTGTTGGAAAATATTTTTAAGAAACCATTTTCCAAGAAAAATGTAATTATTTTTAGATATTCGAAAAACATGAAAATGAAGTAGAAATATATGCTACTATTTGTTAAGGAAAATATTTTCCTCCATGCACTCTTTTCAATTTTTATTTTTTTCATTTTTTAAAAATCTAATTTTTTTATTATTTTTATTTTAAAAAAAATCAATTCTTAAATTATTTTTAATTTAAAATTTTCTTCTTCTTCTTTTTTTCTTTTCTTTCTTTTTATCTTGTTCTTCTTTGGCCGCTCGCCTGGCTTGCTGCTAATCAAGCAAGCCGATCTAGCGAGCAGCGAGATTGCCATAGGTTAGCAAGCCTCAAGCTTGCCCGAGGCCGGCGAGCTCGAGGCTTGCTTGTGGCCGAGACTAACCAACACAAAAGTAAAAATAATAATAATAATTAAAAATTGCAATTTAAAAATGGAAAAAAAATAAAAAAGATGCAAAGGTTAATTGGGCGCAAGATAAGAGAAAGTAAGTAGAGGAAATATTTTCCCCATATTGAAAAGTGGAAAATATTTTCCCCTATTTTAGAAGACTTTTTTCCGTTAATGAAAAATATTTTCCCCAACCATTTTCCTGAAAATACTTTTTCTGAAAATTATTTTTCTCGAAATGAACTAAGCATTATTCAAAGCAGAGCTTGAGAATAACTAAGAAAGAAGAGCGATTTTTGTGGTGGAATTTATTTTGTAGGTGAGGACGGAGGAACAAGTGACAGCTGATTATCAATGCGATCAAAGCGATATATGGAAAGACGATGACCCATCTCTGTTTGTCATGAGCTTCACTAAAAGATTGGAAGGCGAGTTCCAAGTCACCAATGGTCTTGGACCCCAAAAAGCCCTCAAAGTCATGAGAGTACGCAATTATAAAACTCCTATTCAATAATAGTCAAAGTCCACGGTTCTCAAACCTATTAAATTAATTAAATGATTTATGCCTGGATTATAACTTTAACTAAACTCACTCTATGAGCAAAAATTATTTTGTTTTTATCTTTTTAGTATATGACTTGCGGATGAGAATTCTTTGAGGAGAAACTGATTATTGCCAGCAATCATTAGTGTCATCGCATATGGAAACTACAGCAGCTACTACAGCTTACTCTTACAGAGCACACGCCAGTAAATACTGTTCGTATGAATGACAGAAAATACAGGACGAGATACAGAATTAAACATCTAAATATTATGTGATACAATATGTACAACCTATATTTACCAAGCTCAACATCTATTTTGATCCAGCTATGAGGAAATCTCCTTTATAGACTGGTACTTGACCTAACGTCTTCGGTTCTTTCGGAATACACGTGATTTTTGCTTCTACACATGCATGGGTTTCCTGGTCAAGTACTACAAAACACTCTAAGGCACGTATGTGACTTATAAGTAAAAGAGTTGCAATCGCGACAAGAATACGATCAAAGCTAGCTTTTTTTCAACAATAAATACCTGATCTGCTACGACTATTAATTTATTAAGCATAATGTCAATTTTTTATTGAGTGTTGAACATGGTACATATATCCAAAGAAATAAGTCTTGTCTGGACTTGAGTCTTCTGGGCCGGATCAATTACAATGGTCCTTTAGTGCATTTTATATGTGGCCCCATGTAAATCCTACAAATGATTGACGTGGTAGGTCCAATCTATAGGCAATTTCATATTTCAAGATCCTCTTACAATCCAACATATCATTTCCACACATTAGTTTTAGTTAACCATTGGTCTCTTCCAACAGCAGAAAAGAGCTGTTCAAGACACCTTCTCCTTGGATATAACACTTAGCAACTCAGAAAAACTCTAAGCCAATTCGGCTTCGATGGTGCCTTCTTTCCATTTGTAGACCTATGAAAATCCCACGGTCTTCTTTCCTTCAAGTCAATATCACTGGCTCTTTCGTCTGATCCTTGTGAAGAGACTCAAGTCACTCCCACGCCAGAAGACCCCTTCCTCGATCGTATTAAGGTTGCCGATGCGTCCTATTCGACCACTGAATTCTAAACTACAAACGGCAATCCGACAAAACTACGAGAGGGGCCTTCTTTCATTGATCTGACTGTTACACAAAGTTTTACGCATGAAGCAGATTGTTTCATCTAGTGTTTTTGTGCTCGAATTATTAGTAATGTCTTTACTTTGTCCTTCACTCAATTTTGATGGAGTGAATAGGGGGGAATCAGAGAGGAAGACAAAAGATTAAAAAAAATCTCAAATCTCCTTTTTTTCCCCTAATCTTCTCAAATCATTCCAAATCTATCCAAAATCGAGCGGACTCAAAGAAAGGTATGCATTGATGATAGGAACATTGGAGGACGTTCATAGTGGAGGACGATTTCAAGTTCGTAGCCGAGAATGGATTGGACGCCGTGAGAATTCCGGTGGGTTGGTGGATAGCGAGCGACCCAAATCCTCCACCCCCTTACGTCGGTGGTTCCCTGGCCTTTCTGGACAGTGCTTTCTCTTGGGCAGAGTGAGCCTAATTGCCATCTTCTTTTCATCTTATCATGTACAGATGCAATTTCTAATATATCATTTGATTTTCTACTTGCAGGAAGTATGGGCTGAAGGTCATCATTGACCTGCACGCAGCACCTGGTTCCCAGAATGGCTGGGAACACAGCTCATCGAGAGATGGGTTCCGGGAATGGGGAGACACAGATGACACCATCCAACAGACCCTCCATGTCATAGAATTCCTAACTTCGCGGTAATTAATAAATATGTTGTTCGCACCCTATCCCGAGTATTGGGGAATATATGATTTGATTTAGCCTATGTAGATACACGAAGAGGCCGAGCCTTTATGCCGTCGACCTCTTGAATGAACCTCTCGCCGAGACACTCCCTCTAGAGACGGTCACTAAGTATTACAGGGCCGGGCACAACGCCGTCCGCAAGCACTCCCCCACGGCTTATGTGATCATGTCGCATGTGCTAGGAGCCTCTGGCCCTGAATTGCTGCTCCCCGTAGCGAGTGGCCTGGATAGGACGGTTGTGGACAAACATTATTATACTATGTTCAGGACGAAATTCGACACCATCCAAGATAACCTCAATTTCATATACAAGGATACTAGTGCTCAATTGGACCGTCTCGCTAGATCAGATGGGCCTCTCACTTTCGTGGGTAAGTCAAAACTTGTAATAAAATTATCTCACCATCAATGCCACAAATCATTTTGTATCTGTTTTCCATAATCTGCTACATACATATGAGAAATGTGGATCTATAAAGCAATTTGGAATTGCAGGTGAATGGGTAGTAGAGTGGACAGTGAATGGAGCAACAAAAGAGCAGTACCAAAAGTTTGCAGAGGCTCAACTGGAAGTCTATGGAAAAGCCACATTTGGATGGGCCTATTGGACTCTCAAGTGCGCACAAGACCATTGGAGCTTGGAATGGATGATCAAGAATGGCTATATCAAGCTTTAGATATTACCTATATATAAGTCTATGTACTTTTTAATATATTGTAAGTCGTAAGCTCTTATTATCTTTCATCAAGTAAACTTTAGGTCATATTCGAACGAAAAAGCTCTCTAGGCAAGTTCTATAGCACATGCGATGCAACTTATATACCTTATAGCATCAGTGAAGATTTTTGGTTATATAGTGGTAATCATGAGACTCTCATAAAATAGTTGCAAAAATCTATTGCTCCATGCCCTGGAAAATAGATTTTTTTTTTTTGATAGTAAATTTTAATAAATATTGATAAGTGTTAAGAAATTATTGGTAAAAAATATGTTGGATTTACTTTTTCCAAACTAACATATTGGTAAATTATTAATGATTATAAAATTATAAAATTGTTTATAAACTTACCATCTTTTATTCCTATTATTTGGTCGTTGCTTCAATTTACTTAATCTTATGTTGAATTATTAACCTACAAATCCTCGCGTTAGTCTAAATGACCAACAAGTTTTATTATTATTCGCATTGCACATGGGCTGGTGGTGTGCTAATCATGGGTCGTCCATGGATCGATCGTGGGCTACTCATGGGTAGGCCCTTTATGCGTGACACAGCCCCATCACGAACGGTCTTGGATCATGCTTCATCCGTGGGCCATGTCAATCTCCCCTACCTAATCAAGCAACGCTATTGTCGCGTTTGTGGCATAGAAGGCATCAATGTGCTTCTTGAACTGCCACAGAGCCTCAAACGATTCCTAACTTGCTTCACTTTCAGCAAGGCCTTTCCATCGGACAAGGCATTCTTTCTTTGGCGAACAGTACTTCTTCCGTACGATACGGTTTGCCATGATGCATTCTACGTCCTGATCATAGGAGGTTTTCGCTCTAAGGGGCGCTCGTCGTGATTCGCCTCAATCCAAATCATCCTCGTTTGCATGGAAAGGTTTCAGCGTACTCACATGGAATACAGGGTGTATCTTGAGTTTGATCGGCAAGTCCAGTTTGTATGTAACATTCTTGATCCATTGCAACACTCAAAAGGGGCCTTCATAGCAATGGATCAGCCATTTGTGCACGTCATAATATTGAAGGATCAAGTGTAGCTTGGCCAACACCAAGTCCCTAACTTGAAATTCTACATGCCGTCACTGCTCGTTAGCCCATTTTTGTGTGGCCCTATGTAGGCACACTAGTGCCAAGTTTGCATGTTTGTCCCATTTTTTTGCGAACTTGTATGCAAATGGACTGCTTCCTCGATATCCCAAGGCGATCGCGCTCGGAGTGAGCGGCTGCTGCTTGGTCACGATCTCGAACAGGCTCTGGTTCATGGACTCACTCTATTGCAAGTTGTACGAAAATTGGGCCACATCGATCAGCTATGCCCAATTCACTTGTGCGTTGCTCACATAGTGCCGGAGGTAGATTTTCAAGAGTGCATTAACCCGCTCCATCTGGCCATCGATTTGGGGATGTAAGCTTGTGGAAAAGTTGAGGTTCATCCTCAGCAATTTGAAAAGCTCAGTATAGAACCACCCAGTGAATCGAGGATCGCGATCACTCATAATTGTGTGCGATACACCCCAGTACTTGACAACATGCTAGAGGAATAGCTTGGCTACTTCCTCAACTGGACAATCCTTTGTGGCTAGCATGAACGTCGCATACTTGGAGAAATGATCCACCACAACCATGAGGATTCAACACCCTTCAAACTCGGCAAGTTAACAATGAAATCTATGGAGACGCTCTCCCATGGACGTCCCGAGATAGGCAATGGTTCAAGGAGCCCCACTGATGATCATTACTCTATCTTGTCTTGTTGGCACACAAGACATGCCCGCACGTAGACTTCAATGTTGTCACGCATGTATGGCCAATAATATTGATCATCGACGAGTGCCATGGTGCGGTGGATTCTCGGATGAATTGCCCATTTAGAATCGTGGCACTCACGCATCACTTCCTTCCCGAGTTTCCCATGGAGTGACACATAAAGTCGCTGTCCTTTGATGTAAATGAGATCATCCTCACACTAGAATCGCCTATTCTTGCCCTCTTATGCGTATAAAAGGTGGGCTTGGGCCGTTCGGTCGTGCTTGGGCCCCTCCTTGATACGGTTAATTCATGGACAGTCGGGTCGACTCATCATGTTGGCCAACTCCAACTTCCAACTCAAGGCATTGGCCACGAAGTTGGACTTTCCGAGCTTATATTCCAACACATAATCAAACTCGGCCAAGAAGTCTTGTCAATGAGCTTGCTTCGAGTTGAGCTTTTTATGTATTTGGAAATAACTCGTGGCCACATTATCGATCCTCACAACAAACTGAGACCCTAAGAGATAGTGCCTCCACGTACAAAGGCAATGCACCCCCGCGGTCATTTCTTTCTCCTAAACCGTGTATCGTCGCTCGGTATCGTTCAATTTCCAAGACTCGAAGGCAACCGGGTGCCCATCTTGCATAAGGACACCACCAATGACAAAGTCAAAGGCATTAGTTTCCACCTCATATGGCGTGGTCCAATAACACGAGCACCAGCTCCTCGGTCATGGCTGGCTTCAACCAATCGAACACCTCTTAACACTAATTCATCCACTCCCATGGCCTTTCTTTCTTCAGCATGTCTGTGAGTGGCACGGTGAAGCTCGAATATCCCCAAATAAAGCGCAGATAATAGTTTGTGAGACCAAGGAAGGATCTTAGTTCCGTCACCTTGGTTATCGGCTCCCACTCAACAATGGCACGGATCTTGGCCGCGTCCATCCGCACTCATCTGCCCCCAATAATGTGCCCAAGGAAAGGGATTTCCTTTTGCTCGCAAGCATATTTCTCACGCTTCACATACAAGTCATTTTCTCGAAGGACCTAAAAAACTTATCTCAAGTGCTTGACGTGTTCCTCTAGCATCCAGCTATATACAACAATGTCATCAAGGTAAACCACAACGAACCGATCAAGGAATGGATGGAGTACCTTATTCATAAGAGTGCAGAACATAACTGGTGCATTTGTCAAGCCAAAAGGCATGACAAGAAACTCGTACGATCCGTAACGGATCATGCACACAGTTTTCGACTCATCCCCTTTGGCGATCCGAACTTGATAATATCCCGATTGGAGATCGAGCTTGGAAAATCATCAGGCTTCCTCCAGTTGATCGAACAAGTTTGTAAAGAGATGGATTGGATGCTTGTTATTGACAATGAGCTTGTTCAATGTCCGATAGTCTATACACATGCGGAGGGATCTATCACACTTCTTTTGGAATAAGACCGGGGCACCATATGGGGCCCTGGACGGTCGAATGTAACCCGCGGTGAGTAACTCTTTGAGTTGTTTCTGCAATTCCTCCAATTATGGTGGGGCCATACGATAGGGTGCCATGGCCGACGGTCAAGCATCAGGCACGAGCTCAATTTGATGACGCATTTCTCTCCTTGGGGGCAGCTTCTTGGGCAATTGGAATGGCATCACATCTTGGAATGTGTCAAGGACTTGGGTCACCTCCTTTGGTACCTCGTTTTCTTTTACGCCGTCCACCTTCAATGCTACCAAGAAGATCACATTGCCTTTCCTTAATCCCTTCGTCAGCTACATGGCTGATAGCATCTTCCTATCGCATCCTAACTCGCAGTAGATTGGGACCATGCACTAGCATTGCTTATTTAGGATGCAAATACAATCCATGAAGCGCATAATGCTTGCATTTATCTTGTCGATGAATCCTAGACCAAGCCCGAAATCATAGTCATCAAAGGGGATCACCTCGATTTTTTCCTTGCTAGTTCATGGACCGAGGTCAAGCTCCATGTCCCTAGCCAAGCCACTAGTCAGGACTTTCTTGGAGTTCACCGTTTTGAGCCAACCGGCTTTCCCTTTCTTGATCAGAAGATTTAGCCTTTTCGTAACCTCTTGGGATATGAAGAGGTTGAATGCCCCGGTATCTACAAGTGCACTCATCGTAGTACCACCAATCTTCACGTCCACAAATATCATCCCTTTGGGTTCCTTAGTTCTCTTGGTCTTTATCGATCAAGGATACGCAACAACCCCAACCGCGCCTCCTCTCTCGGTTCATTCTCCTTACACAAGGTTGCAAGTTTTCCCCTTTTTTAAGACAATCTCGGGCCATATGTGGCCCGTTGCAAAAGAAATACTTGTAGGTGCATACCTTGTGATGATATCCTCAATTGCTCAACTCCGGCTGAGTCTTAGGAGGGGTCGATGGTGGTTTGCCTCCATTCGAACGGTTGTACTGGCTTCGATCTCCTCCACCATTGGCTGTTTTCTTTTGGACAAGAGTCTGGCTTAGTCGAGGATGACGGCTTATACTCCACAAGGGACTCGGCCATGGAAGTAGTAGTTGCAAGATCCGTTGCATCGCACCATTTGAGCTCTTGCTTGACTCATGATTTGAGTCCACTCATGAACTAGTGGAATGCCTCCATCTCGATCATCGATGAGATTTGGAGCAACAGCTCTAAGAACCGCTTCACTTACTCGCCAACTCCGCCTTTTTGCTCTAGGTGCTTGAGTTCCTCACAAGCTTCCTCATCCGCATAAGCGGGGTAGTAGGTTCACCAAAATTCCTTTATGAACTTTGCCCATGTCATGATAGGATCGCCACTCCTATCATTTGACTTGCAACACCACCACAGCAACACGTCATCAACTAAATGCATGGCTATGGTATTTACCCAGATCACGTCGTCAATCATTCTCATGGTTTGGAAGTATCATTCCATATATCATATGAAGTTGTCCACGTCCTTCGCCACCTGTGAGCCCTTGAATTCTTTTGACTTGGGTGCATCGGGTCGTGGTTGCTTAATGATCGCCCCATTCACACGCACCGCTTCAACCTTAATGAGCTTCCCTTTAAGATCGGTGACTTCTACATGCATGGCCACCATCGCAGTTTCCCAAGTCTTGTCCCGTTGCCTCAGCTCGTGAATCAGGGGCCCCAACAACTCGCCTCGAAGCTCTCCCATGCTGATTTTGAGCTATTGCATCTCAGCCTAAAGCTCCTCCTTTTCGGTTTTTGCTCCTTCGACGGTTTGGTACAAGTCCTCAACTTGACCTTGGACGTCTAAGAAGGTCTCCTCCATGACCATCATTCGGCGTTCCAAGTCACCCACTTGATCTCTTGAACTCAAGGCACCCCGAGTTTTCTTCGACTTGGCAGGAGCCTTCTCGTTGGTCCTACCGTGGTCCTCATGATCCTCGACCTGAGTGATCACAATATTGAGACGCTAATCTGCCATCATGCTTGGAACAAAGGCTCCAATACCACTTATCATGGGTCGTCGATTCCAAACGATCACACACACCCATGCAGCCTTAAGAATTCAATCCCAAATCAACCTCATGAACACACGCCCGAACACAAGGGTCGTGTGAACAAAGGGGCGAGTGTATTGCTTATGAACGAGCTGAATACAATGAGGGGGAGAGGCCCCTATTTATATAAGTTTGGGTCTCATCTCAACCATCGACCTTCCCTCCGATCCAATGGTGGTATTTGAACGGATATCATCATTACAAGTCTGTATATTAAGCCACTCAATGGCTCTAGGCCTTGGGAAAGCCCAAGGGCATGTGCCAGAAGCAAGGGCAGGGTTGCCTAACATAGAGTAGGTGAACGATCACGGGCTTTTGTCCGCATTGTGCATGGGTTGGTCGTGTGCTAATCATGGGTCATCCATGGATCGGTCGTGGGCTACTTGTGGGCAAGCTTTTTGTGTGTGACACAGCCCCATCACAAACGGACTTGGATCATGCTTCATTTGTGGGCCGTGTCACATTGTTATCAAATTTTGGGGATCATTATCAACTATTAGACGAGAGGGTAGTTTAATATTTAATTTCTCTATAATTACCTCAAGAACTCTTATTTAAGCTTTAGATACTAGCTTCAAGAATTCGCAATTTGAGTCTTTCGTGAAGATTTTTAGTTGGGTAGTGCTAGTAGTCTCATGACTTATAATAGACTTATTTTACTATATGTAGTTGCAAGACTATCATTCCATTCTCGAGCAAATAGGATTTTTTTTCTGTGCTGGTAAATTTTAATGTGTTGGTAAGTGTGAAAAAATGACAATATAAAAGATCATCGGCGACTTTTTTTTAAGTAACTTGTTAGTAACTTATCAATAATCTTATGGAATTATCAATTTTTTACTAAATTACCAAGTTTCATTACCACAATTTATTGCAGCTTCAAATTTTTTAACTCTTTCATTGAATCGCCAAGCTAAATTTAAGTGACTTACCAACTTTTGTTAAATTAATTATTAACTAATTTTGAGTTACTGACTCTCATTCAAGTCACTTACTAATGTTTAATTTTTTTTCTTTTAATTTACTAACTTTGCTATGTAGTTATCCATTTTTATATTTCTTAATAAGCAACCCTTATATTTACTAATTTTTTTAGTGATTACCAATATAAATTTGCGTGAATCACTAGCTTTTTTCCCATTAAATTACAGCATAATAGTGTTCTACAAACTCTAATTTAAGTTACTTGTTGACGTGTACTTTTTTTTTCCAATTTATAAGTTTGTCTTATTGTTCACAAACTTTTATTTGCATCTCTTAGCAACACCTTAAATTTACAACTTTTTTTGAGAAAATTACCAACCTTAATTAGAGTGACTTGCTAACTTTTCTTCAATTAAATCATTTAACTTGTTTTGGGTCACCAACTCTAATTTAAGTTACTTACCAAGTTTTTTTCTTGTAATTACTAATTTTTCTTGTTTTTTACTAGGCTTTATTTATTTCTCTCAACTAGAGCTCTCACATGAAATTACTAACTTTAATTCAAGTAATATGTCAATATTTACAATTAAATTATTGACTACCATTTCTCTATTGGGAAAATCATCCAAAAAATCCTAAACATATCACACTTTTACCAATTTAATTCTAAATTTTTTAATTGTATCAGTTGAATCATTACTCTTTCGGGTTATGTCAATTGAGTCTATTTGATCATTTTGATTGGAAATTGCTAACATGGACGCTGGCATCTTATGTGATACGGCTAGCAGTGACGTAAATAATTTTTAATTATCTTCTAATATTTTTTTCTTTTTTTCCTTTCCTTTTTTTTTTTTTACTACTTTGGCCGGCATGCCAACAATCATCAGTTACAAGTGAGGGTCAGGTTGGGTAAGGGCATCAAGGCCCTTGCTAACTAATAGGCGATGATGACACCCTCGCTTGGATCTAGGTGAAGGCCCAACGTCCTAGCATAGATGTCAGCTAAACAAGAGATGGGTTTCAAGAATGGGGAGACACAGATGGCACCATCCAACAAACCCTCTATGTCATAGAACTCCTAACTTTCCAGTACTTCATAAACTTTTGGTTCCCACCCTATACCAACTTCTAGTATTATCATTCGATTTCGTCTCGCACATCGCTTATATTATGCAATGTAGATATACAAAGAGCCCGAGTCTTTACGGCGTCAACCTCCTGAACGAGCCTTTCTCGGGAAAAGCACAGTGCCGTCCACAGGCACTCCACCACGGATTACGTGATCATGTCGCAAATGCTCAAAACCTCCGAATGGGAACCATTGCTCCCCATTGCGAGCAGCCTCGACTGTACGGTTGTGGACGCACACTACTACCATGTGTCCCTACTAAAACTCGACACCATCCAAGATATTCTCAATTTCATACATAAGGATAGGGGTGCCCAATTGGACCGTCTCGCTACATCGGATGGACCTCTCACTTTCGTGGGTACATCCAAACTTCTAATGAAATTATCATGCCATTGATGCCAAACATCATTGTGTATATGCGTGATCTGCTGTATAGATATAAGAAATGCAGATCTATGAAGTAATGTGAAAATGCAGGTGAATGGGGTAGTGGAGTGAGAAGTGCACGTAGCAACAAAAGAAGAGTACCAGAAGTTTGCGGAGGCTCGACTGGAAGTCTATGGAAGAGCCACATTTGGATGGGCCTAATGGACTCTCAGAGCTTGACCAGTCTGGATCTTCCGTTCCAAGCTCCAATGGTGTTTTGCGGAATTAGAGTCCAACAGGCCCATCCAAGATATATATATATAACATAGTCCATGCACCTTTCACTAAATTTTAAGTTTTAAGCTCTGATTATCTTTCATCAAGTAAACTTTTTATCATATATGAATGAAAAATCATTTAGGCAAGCTTTAGAGCACATGCGACGCACTGAATAGAATTGTGGCTTCCACGAACATTTTAGTTGAGTAATTCTAGTCATGAGAGTCTCATGACTTATCATAGATTTAGAAAATTACTGATTCTTTTACTAACTTACCAACTTTCATTGCCGCATAACTTACTATCAATTTGAATTTAGTAATTTTTGTACGAGATTAGCAACTTATTATAGTGACTTGCCAATTTTTGTCGGATTAATTGCAAACAAGTTTAGGTTTACCGATTTGTATTCGAGTAACTTAATAATATATAATAGTTTTTGTTAATTTACCAACTTTTCTATTTAGTCATCGACTTTTACTCATTTTAGAGATTACTTATATAAATTACCATGAATCACCAACTTTTTTCTCATAAAATTACCACCTAATATTGAGTTATTGATTCTTATTAAATTACCCACGAACATGCATTTGAAACTCAGTGGAATCCACGGGAGATTGAAACAGACAGTGCGGTACTGTTATAGCCTTTATGCACGCATCATTAGCTTTTGGGCCAATGCCCTTTTAGTGGGGAACATCAAATTACTAGATCAAAAAGGAACTCATTTGGAAACGCTATTGTACCACCGTTGGATTTGTTGATTTTCTAAGCGAGAAGGATGCGTGATTCCACGACTTGATATGCTAGCTCTTATAGGCTTGAGTGAAGTTTTAGATTGTTGGTAGACATTCGATCGCTCCATTTAGATCGAGAATCTCTCTTTCATTGTATTAATATATACGAATGCATAAGAACAATATGAAGTCAATACTACTTATTAATAATTAAATTGCAGCCATCAGGCACCTGGCCTGACATTGAGGGCGCGAGCAGGGGACGCCAACCAAGGTTCAATCCACAAGAAAAGCATGGTCAAAAAAATTACACCAATCAAATAACTAAAAAGTTAGGGAAAATACCAAAAAAAAATTCCTAAACATAGTGTACCTGTACCAATTCAGTTATAAACATTTCAATTTAACCAATTTAGTCAAAAAAAAAACTATTGATGTGTGCACTAGCCTAATGTGGATAGTTTTTTTTTTAATTGTAGTAGACGAGTGTTACCAACACAAGTGTAATAAGTTTAGGATCGTTAATAAAAATAAAAGAAAAATAATAATACACCAATCAAAAAATACCTAGAAAGTCACTAGGAGCGAATCTAGAACGTAGCAATGACCACGCATGCTTAGTAGATGTCAAGCACAATCGTTTACCACTCCAAATATAAAAAGAAAAGAAGGAAAATTCTGCATGATGCCTTCCATTGGTGGGCTTCATAGCATCAAGAACATAATTAGGGCAAAGATATTTTGCTTGCGATGGTGGGACATACTATTGCTCGTCCCTTTTAGAAGCTGACTTAATAACCCATTCACTTGTCACAATTCCTAAAGAGCGAACGATGATGCTCCTAAGCAATGACTTTGTGGTGAGCTATTATGGGCAAACAATCCATCAACCAAAAGCAATGGCGTTTAGAGACATCAACCTCAGCTGAGCTGTTCATTACCTGTGCGTTCCCAACCCTGACAGGGACACCGGTTAGACCGTTCATTTTTGGGGTACTTTCATTGAATTGCCTTCATACAAATTGTGTAGGTCACTCCAATTAATTATTAAGATATCGAATATAATCGATGTCAACTTTTTGCACATTATGCCTTTAATTCTAGGTTGGTATCGGAGTCGGAGATCTCGAGTTAAATTCCCTACACCTCCTTTTAGCTCGTGCAATGCATAGATCTCCTACTTTTTTTCCGTTAAATGTTGCACAATGGCCTCAATAGTTGTTTCGTCGATGCATTTTAGGTTCGCACTCTTAAGACATTCGTCATCAAACCCCATTCGTGTAATGAAATCTGTCAATAATATAAAATATGGTCCGCATCGTACTTTAACAATTTAAACTTCTAAAGTGAATGGTTGCTCATTCGAGTTTAACTTAAGCAAACAAGAAGCCGCTTAAACAATCACCGCCGAGCATGCACAAATTACCGAGCAAGACAAGTAAAAATTTGAGATACATGACACGACGTGTGAATGAGAACACTCTTTCAACCGGCTTTGAAAATCTGAAGATACCAACACAAGTGTTAGAGTTCACACATACGGTCGTCGAGTGCCATTCAACGTTCGTTGACAACCTATAATTCGAGCGTACCTGCATATACTGAGTTTTAGGCGAGTCCTTCAGAAATTATTTTCGGGATGGAGAGTTCAATCATCATGCGAAGTCAAGTTAATACGTAAGTTAATCACATTCTACATCAATTAGCTCCAAACAGGTACTCCTCCGGGGTTTCCGCTAATCAAAATTCCATAATATCTCACGTAAAACACTCGAGAACGTCCTCTCATATCTCATTAGTCACATCACAAACTCATAAATTCATGCGAAGAGTCTCAAGACTTCACAGCTACATGGCATTCTCGGTCTGCAGTGTGTGAGTTTCATAGCTGTATTAACTCTAACAAGCTATACTATAAACACGGCTGTCTCCAAAACCTTTGTGTTTTTCGTCAACTTCTCGGATAGGTAGTTGGACGAGTGCCATTGAGTCAAATATTCAATTATGCAGATGATTAAAAAGAACAAAAAAAAGGTGACAGACCCTTTGATTTTCTAAGTGGTAGTCACGGGACCACCTTTCCCCATCCAAGTTGAGAGGCGCCGGTCTTTCTTTTCCTTCTTCTATGGCCTCTCTTTGACATTCGTGACTTCGTGCTTTGATGGTTTCCCATAATTCATGTGAACTGTTTCAGGTAGAATTTCGTCGGGATTGATCTCTCCAGCGACAGTTTTGTCCACGGATCTTCATGCAAAACCCTTCTTTTGCTGGAGACAAGTGTTTGAGACGCCTGCTGTAGTTTTAACTTCTAAAGCTTTTGCATTACTTTGGCTGCACTGATATATACACATGCGTCTTTCGTTATATTCTTTTCTAACTCTATTATAGCCACGTAAATTTACATTAGAGCTGCCGGAATTTGCGCATGTCTAACTGAAAATTAATGATAATCTTGAAGTTCCAATGAGGAAATTATCGGTTATCCTAAAGTAGCGTTGTCAAGGCCAATGAGAAGGAGCTGACTCGAGCAGAGCTCAACCTATCTTAAGATCATCAGAAGGCATCTCCTCAGAGTGCATTGCTCTTATTTAAAAGATCAAGTGGTAGAAACTTTGGGGTTGTAACACTATCATATCATCTGATTAGATCCCTGAGTTCTTAATAAGCATCGGCCAGGCACAAAGAACTTCCCTCGTAATCAAATAACACCATGTAAGGGAATTAGCAAGCAGCAGCACGTGCACCCTATTTATCAACTCCCAGGTATACAATCAGAGGCCCAAAGAACATAACCGAGTCCGAGGGTATCAATTCAAAATCTAGACACCTTGGTATAAATTTTTATAGTGGGTCTTTTTGAGGCGCTCGTTAATCATACTTCATAAAAAATATATACATAGTTTTTGTTTCTATATGCGGATTAAACATAACACGAGGGAGCTAACCCATTGAAAACAATGAACTTTCTTTATACAGTTGTTTATTAAAAAGTGTCCTAGCACACTTGTTAATAAAATAGGAACTAAAATCATCTGTATTTGTGGAGGAGTGACTATAATTTATTTTGGTCATTTAATTAGCGTTTACTTGTACAGTATCTCAAATTAAGAATGGTCTGAATTATTAAAAAATTGGATGAAGCAACAAGTGGGCAGACCAGGGGGTGAGGCAAGGAGGTCCAAAGGGGGGCCTTAAATAATTGGATGGAAAGTGCTTGCCTTGGTGTTGAAAAAGAGGGCACCAACCTGGCGAATCTGGCCAACCTACAAGTTGCACTCCCATGCTAAATGTCAAAAGCTCTAAATTTTTTACGGTTCTCTTCCCATTTATTTCATTGGCGTAATGTAAACTTGTCAAAACAGATTATAATTAATTTTTTTTTATTTCACGTTCAACAGATTGAATCATTATATGGGTTTTAACTATTTCAATTATGCTTACTTAGTTCTAAATATTTTAATAATTTATCTTAATCTTGAATTTCATCTTGACTACCGAATGCAGCCTTAAATATTGAGATGCTCTAAATTTACAATTAATTGTACTATGTACATCCATCCCTTTCTCTTCTTTTGTTCCGTTTTCCTTTTATCTCCTTGTCCCCTTTTGCCCTCGCCATCATTGCTTCTGCTCAAGAAATTAAGACGCTCGCCACTCAACCGTAGCGACTCGGCCTCACATGGCGCTATCGCCCCCAAGTCACCTTCGAGCCGCCACGCGACCCTACCGCCAAGTTACCCAAACGGTTTGGGTCCTGTTGACGAGGCCCCTTCTCTCCGGACAATTTGTTCTTTTTCCCGGTCCGATTACGTCCGATCAAGTCGTCTAGGCTTGCGCATAGAAAAAGAAATTCAGATACAGTCTAATTAAGTAAATTCCTCTTATTCACCGATAGGATAAGGAACAAAAAAGGTGGCACTCTTGTCCTTTGATTTTCTTTTTCTTTTTCCTTCTCTGGCGGAGGTCGCCATCCAAGTTCTTATTCACTTACCTCTAAAGCCCTCCCGACGTCAAATTATGTGCTTACCTTAATAACTTTGAAAATTAATTACCGTCGTCCCACGAGGCGTTAAAAAAAGATTTATGAGAATAGCGGGACCCGACGGCTGACATGGACTCGCACAACGGGAATGGACAGTCCAGATCCACTCCTCACCTGTTGGCTCTTCTTATATTTGCCCCCTACCCATCTCCTCCACTCCTCCCTTTCTCTCTCTCCCCCACCTTCCCTCTCCAATTTCACACCTCTTCTTCTTCTTCTTCTTCGTTTCTTCCCCTTTTTCCATTGTTTTCAAGAGATCAGTCACAGCTGCGCAGCGTAGAAGAAGAAGAAGAAGAAGAAGAAGAAGCAGTAGCAGTAGCAGCAGAAGTAGTTTGAGAGAGAGAGAGAGAGAGAGGAGAGAGAAAGGGATGTCGCTGGGGAAGAGACCGCGCCAGATGAAGAGGACGACGAGCATGACGGAGATCACCTTCGATCTGAGCATCAACGACGAGGCGGCGGCCCCCCCGCCGTCCAGGAAGGGCCACAAGCCGGCGGGGCCCGGCGAGGGTTGGGATCCGCGGCTGGTGATGCCCGGCCCGGCATCGCCGAGGCCCCACCGGCGCCACTCCTGCGAGATCATCGACACCGCCGACTTCCTGCGCTCCTGCTCCCTCTGCAAGCGCCGCCTCGTCCCCGGCCGCGATATCTACATGTACAGGTAATAATTTACCTTCTTCTAGTTCTTCGTCAATGCTCGTAATCCAGCTGAAACCGAATATTTCGCACCTGTATAAATCAGTCATCTTAATTAATGACGCCAGCGAAGCTAGGAGGTGTTATTATTGACAGACCCGAAAATAAGGCGAGAAAACAGATCGGTGAATTTTCTGACAGACAATAAATTTTCCATTTTGAGGCTCTTCTGTCCTGACTTTCCCTATTTGATCTGATATTTATTTTTTGGACCGACAATTATTGGTGGTGAATATATTCGAAATAATAATTTTCCTCATTTTTTGGTGGGTTTTTTTTTTAATGTTTTGTTTTGTTTTGTTTTTGTAGAGGTGACAGCGCTTTCTGCAGTCTCGAGTGCCGGCAGCAGCAGATGAAGCAGGACGAGAGGAAGGAGAAGTGCTCGTTCGCGTCCAAGAAGGAATCCATGGCATCCTCTCCCGCCTCCACCGCCGCCAAGGTCTCCGCCAAAGGCGAGACCCCGGTCGCCGCCGTGTAGCCCCGGCCTCCTCCGTCCGACGCCGGTGGCCGGACGCCTATCCTAGAAAACGATTTTTGTCTGCGCTGCTCGTGCACACAGACCTGGGAATCTCATGAATATATCTCCTGAGCTAGAGAAAAATTAAAGAAACCTAGAAAGTTTTATTTTGTGGGTGGAAGCAAAAGAAGCCAAATTTATTGGAGAAAGCTTTTGGGAACCATTATTCTTAGGTTCATCCAAGCAAATTGCAAAGTTCTATGCCCAGTCTCTCTCTCTCTCTCTCTCTCTCTCTCTCTCTCTCTCTAAATCAAAAACAGGGACAAGAATGAGTGTGAGGTTCTTTGCGCACGAGGAAGGGAATCATCGGTTGGTCCTCCATTGACAGGAGGGAAAGAAAAGCGACTTTTTAAGAATATGTTCAATCCATCCATCACGAAAAAGAAAATGGGAATCCCACGACACGCCATGGAACCTGCGAAGACGAATCCTTCTGTTGCTCAGACATGCTGACAATAATGGAGTCTCGGTTTCTACCTAAACCGAACCCGATTCAATATAAAATGATGCGGGCTCGCTTGTTCTGTCAATTCGATTGCGGGGTAAGAAAAACCCGAGAATCATTTTTTTTATGGAGACCAGCGTGAATCTTCCACCGCTCGAGGGAGAGAGAGAGAGATTCCATTTTTAAGGTCGCCATTCTCTGTCATTAGCGCTTATGAAAGGGATTTGGAGAAGGACGGAATCCGTGGCACAGTCAGCATTGCGTGTGGTGGGTCCGGCGAGTGCGAGAGGAACCCATTCGGGGGAGGAACTAAAGTTTCCTTTCCGATGGACTTCAACGCGAAGTAAATGCCATTGATACGTACGTACTGTGTTACATCAAAATTACTAGATCTGGCTTCTGTCGACTCGCGACAGAGATGACCTCCGTAGAGAGAGAGGGAGAGAGAGAGAGAGAGGCGGAGCCTGAGAGGCATCGACGTTGTGGTAGCAACAGTGGCGTGGTCGCATCCGGTCGCTGAAAATTCACTATATCGAAAAGGTCGATCCAAATCATCTACAGTGGCGTGGTCGCATCTCGGTCATAGAAAATTCATCGTATCGAAAGGGTTGATCCGAGTCATATGCGTCTTTCTCACTCAAATTTTGATAATCGTCATATTGATGGAGGTTGTTTGTTAAAATCATACGGGGTCGATACAAAAATTTATATCCACTTATTAGAATTCGATTTCAATTAATATACTCTTGAATCGATTCATTATTATACTTTTGAAAAGCACAATTCTTGATTTAATGAGCTGTGTATTTCTATACTCATAGTTCTTTAGATGTTGTATTTACGACAAATTTTGATATGAAAATAATTGCTCGTTTTAGTAGATCCCACAAATTTGGTATGTAGTAGGTGAATCTATGGTCTTAAACGTATTCGAATTCCGTGTGGAGTCCACTGGGCTTAAATGATAAACATTTCAAAATTATTGTATTGAAAGACAATTTAAGTTGTTTAGTGGCCTCGTCTCATTCAGTGGGGGATTGTATTCTTGAAAGAATGTGATTCTGATAGAGAAATCATAATGTGAAATTGAATTCCAATTATAGTAGGGCTTTCTCAAAAGTGTGAAACTGAATTACCTAGCAATAGTTACAAGTTTTATTCCAATTCCAAATTCGTAAATCCTAACACCACTAGCAAAAATCCAACTTTATTGGTTACTGCCACCACCGCCAATGGATGCCCGCCGCTGCCTGTTGCTGATTATCAATCGTGACGGCGGCGGCGAAGTATTCTTTTTTTAAAAGGCAAAAAACGTTTCAATTATTTTTTGAAGGCACCCGTGTCGTTCATGTTTGTCTGCTTTCTCTTCCATTGGCTGAGATGGGGGGAAAACTATTACTTAATTTGTCCTGAGAACATCATACTCTGTTGAAGAAAATCAAAGGAATAATGCAAACAAAGTGGTCCATGATGGTTGGGACCAAGTCTCGAATGATTAGGAAAGCCAAGCGCCGATGAGATTTTCAAGATATGGGACCGATCTGCAACAAACGGTGACTTATTCGAAACTCTGAAACTCTGATTTTTTAAGTCCTCCTCTAGGGTTGAAGTATAGAAGGGGAAATACTCTATTGTAAATTAATATATTTCCATCTATAAGATATCGGAGATATCATGATGAATATTTGTGGGATTAATCAAATCGAAAAGTTCAGATATTATGGAGAATCATAGTATTAACCTAGTTCCTTTATATAAGTTGTATTGCTCTGATAATCTATAAGTTCCTTCTTTTTGGCATTGATTTCAATATCAACACAAATACTTCCAATTACCACATGAATCGAATTATGTTTGTTGAAAACTTAACGCAAAATATTCTAAGCTTGAAATGATTGAGGAGAGAGGCAGGCGGGGCGGACCACAGAAGATATTGAAGAGGGTTCGGGAGTGGAAACACAAAGCAAGATTCTCAAGCATCATTGGATCTCAAATTGGGACATTGGAATCAAAGAATATAACCAAATATTAGCAAAATCTCTTGATCAGAGCATAAGATTTTCTTTCTCCTGGCCAATTCCTCGTTAACGTACGCCCGCAAATGGTCTTCTAAGCTTCTGATACACATCATGATCTTCTAATTAATCAATTGAGTACACCAACAATACACATGCTGAAATAATTCTAAATCAGTACTCAAGTTTGCCAACTCACTCAACTTAATTTAAGCACACGCTTCAACATGAAGATTTACTTAATGCTTAGCCATGCTCAATGATCCACCAGGTCATTCCTTAGGCATGAAGTTGAATTGGCCACAAATGTTCTTGAGGGGAAGTTGTCTATTTAGTCCCAAACATATTATACGGATATTAATTCAATCATAAATATTTTAATTTTGTCAATTTATCATCGATTTCTAGAAGCAATCGATTTGAATGATTAGGAACTCCGTGTAAATGTTTAAGACTAAATTAGTAAAATTTTAAATTTAGAATATAATTGGCATCCGTATAGCACGTCAAGAATTGATTGAACAATTTTCCCTCGTGATCGATGATCTGACTTTTCATGGGCAAAAAGATGGGCATCGTAGGCCAGGTAGATTTGTTCAAACTAATAATGGTATAAAAACAACTTGCTCGTGCAAACTCTGAACTTTTTTGAAGTTGAAGTTGCTCTTTATTTGTTCCTAAATTCTTGCACCGAAGGGGCATTAAAGAATTGTGTTCTCCAACCAATAGAATAAAAGCCAATTTGGGGCAAGTGGGCATGTGTCGCATCCCTGGATTTAGTCTTTCTTGGACTAACTAATACGTCCTTAATTTAAAAAAAAAAATCAAGTGGGAGCTTGATGGTGACAAGGCTTACCGTGTATCTGACTCGAGAGATTCCCCACATTCCAAATTGATCAACCACCGGTGACCCTAATCTTCTACCTTCTACTCAATCTTAAGTTTAGGTACGAATCCCTTTTCGCAACCCAAAAAAGGAAAAAAAAAAAAAAAAAGGTCACTAGTCAATCGAGAACTTATACTTTCATTATGATTAATTTAGGACTTTTGAGGTTTTGAAAAATGCTACCAATCGGGCATGATTCTAGCTGTCACTATAATTCAAGTATTGGAAATGACTCATGGCAAATGACCAAATAGATTACGTGAGAGCTATGCCAGACGGCAAGGTCGAGACTCAATTGGATCTTTTATAAAATCTCGATTTTTCTATAAATTAAAAATAAAACCTTACGTATTTAATTGGCCGATGGCCAAAACATTAGATTTTGTTTCTGTACTTCCACTGCTCTTTACCTTCGTTACCTTAATATACCTCTATTATAATGATTGGTTGGATTTGATCTGAAGATGTAGATCTATTTCTTCCCCCAAAATATGAAATCTGAGTCTTCCCAAAATAATATGTGTGGGTAAAGGAACAAATTTAAAATGGAGAAAGTACAATCGTCTTGTATATAAGAAGCATGAACATTTGTTCTTTTGCTTTTTGCTATTTTGGTACTAATGGCTGACTTGCGGGAATAATACTCCACTTTTAGGGGAATAAAACCCTTCATAAAGATTTACCATATATTTCCATATTATATATAATTTATGTATTATATTAACGGGCCTTTTATTCAAAAGAAATGGAAAGCAAATTTACACCACCTATTGTTGATAGAGCCCGACACATCAGCTCCTCGACTGGACCTCGGTATTTGGCATTAGTGAAAGAGGACATGGTAAAAGGTCTACCATTAATTTATATTTGCGCTACAAGAAAACATTACTTTCATTTTTCCACCGATACAATTTCTTTCAATTATAAGCCACGTACCCTCGAAAACTGATATTTATACCCTATATATATTTATTTAAAATATACATTTTAATAATCACAGATGACCACGTACCCTCGAAAACTGATATTTATACCCTATATATATTTATTAAAAATATACATTTTAATAATCACAGATGACCACGTACTATTAAAGGATCTTAATATTTCCTTTTCCTTCCCTAAATATCTTAAATTATTCAGTTTACAAATATTGTTATATTGAAAAATGAGTAATTCTAATTTATATTTGACGTGTATCAATATTAAATTCTACAGCTTTCTATCCCACAACAAACCTTTTCGAAAGAATTCATTTCTTGAAATATCTTCATCTTTCCACATTTGCAGTTTCTTTGAATTGTGCAATCTTCACTATAATTTTATTGTTTTAGTTGATGATTCAAATGTTCAATAATTGATAAAATGATCTTACTTATTTTATCAAATATCAATCTCTTGCATACATGTAGTGCGTGTCACACCATCCTTTGGGTGCATTTGGTTCCGTTTTGAAAATTGGTTTTGGGATCTAAAAATCCTTGGTTGAAATATTGGGCAGCTTTTTTTGGGAATCCATTTAGAAAATGTTAGCATTTCCAAAATCCTCTGAAGTCTCTTAGCTCCATGTAGGTAGAAAGTCGCCTTGAGTTTTCAACATTTTTGGAAAGCCATCTCTACGTGTAATGATTTCTTTTCTTTTTATCTTGCCCAAATTAAATAATTAAAATTCGAATTTTACCCTCACGTCACACACCAATCTTTCTCTTCCCCCTCTCTCTCCTCCATTGCTCCACTACTCAATCTCGCCATCTCCAATGACCCTCACCAAGGTTGCTTGAAGTCGTGCGACCTCAAGTGATGGCAATCGAGGCCATATCTAGCTCATCGGCATGCGTTAAAATATACACCTAAAGTCTTTACAAGTCTAGTTTTTTTTTTTTTTTTGCCATATAGCATTTAAATCAAAATTGATTTTCAAGACACTCTTCAGTTACACTTTACAAAACATTATTTGCATTTCAAAGAAAGAAAATTTTTAACCTAAAGTCTTTGCATTTCCGCAATGACTTTTCCTAAATGCCGAACTAAACACACTCTTTATCCTAGATTCTAGTACTAGCTAACTTGAATGGTTTAACCCTTATCATGAGTTAATTTGCTGATTTTATGTAAGATGAAATTTTGGTTGAGTTCAATTATCATGAGGGCGAAGACGCCTCAAACTTAGGCTAATCCCTCGATTATAAAACTGCTAATCAATTCTTTTTGGTTCCCGTATAGCTTTGGAAACAAGCATAAGTACAGTTCAAAAGGAGAAAAGACATCAATATCACCCTTCCCTACACATTCCAATACAAACATTTTTTTCTAGGCCACATAGCATGTTGGGAGATGACATCTTTTGTCTGTCAATCGACGCCGGACAAGAACAGGAGTAAATGGGGTAGGGCCCATTGGGCCTCGCGATTTAAAAGGAACACGTCCAAATCCTTACACGTACGCAAGCAAAAACCCAACTTTAAGGTTCTTGTCGTCGATCTCGGCCGTCCGATCCGTGTAGAGCGGGCCCCCCTCCGACGTCTTCGCGACAAGGCCGACCCTCGCTGGGGACAACGACAAGTGACGACCTTTCCCACTTTAAAGAGCCTAAACGAGGCTACTCCATTATTCACGTCACACCATTGCATGCTTGTCTCTTAGTGGAATTGAGGGGTCGTCCACTCAAAAAAAAATTGGGGGTGTGTAGGAGCTAAAGATAGTATTGAAGTGACCAAGCGATGATGATCTCCTGAAAACTTGAATCTTGAATCCTTGAGTCACTCGAAGAATAACGTGGGGACGGTAGGCGATTTGTGATTCGAACGATGGACTACGAAAATGGGCATACCTCGTTTCGCACAAAAAGTGAAATCCATTTATGTTCTCATCTCGAAAGATTATCATCCTTCGGAAAGAAGTCGCACACCGCTCTAACAAAGATATCACTGAATTGGTCGAATTCTGTTGTCGTCTCGGGGTGTGTCCAGAAAATGTTGGTAGATGGCCGAAGACCGTGTTAACCACGATTTCCCATGGACATTACTGCCCTGATGTGCTTTGACCCAGGCAGGAGTTTTTGCTTTCTAACCTTTCTTCTCCCATTTGTCTTTTCGAGGGAGATGGCGATGGGTGAAGGAGGGTAGGGCACGGATGCCGTGTGTGAATCAGAAGCGTCCAGATCAGTTGTAGGAACACCTGTCCTCAAAAGAGAGGGGCAGCAATAAGTGCCTGCCTATAGGGCATGGCGGAGCCAAAGAACAAAGTCTTTCTGGAAGGGACCATCTCCTTTGGAGGCGAGCGGTTAGGTGGGAGGGCTGACAGTAAAGGAGGCTTTGGTCCCGGGGGTGAGGACAAAAGGGTGGGCCATCCCATGGAATGATTGATTGGGCCTGGGGCCCACTGGGGTCTGGCCCATCTCAGGGCCCGGGGGTGATGATTCCCTGTTTTCAGTGTCCGCATGTCAGGTTAAAAAAGAGGGGAGGAGGGGGAGATTCCCCAGGAAGTGAAAAGTGGAGCAGGAGCACTTGAGAAGATGGAGGGCTTTTTATCCTCTCGTAAAATGAAAAATGCGAGAACATCGTTGAAGTGATGGGGATAGGAGATTAGGAGTAGCTGTATGCTGTTCTGACATGTCTCAGAGGAGAGGGAATTGAAATTTCATAGCAGGAGAAAGTAAGCTCCCGAGAACCGAATATCGAAAACGATTGGAAGTCTACTGGGCTTTGTTTAGTAACATTTTTATTCCTCTAAATTTTTTAGCTTTTTTTATTTAAAAAAATAAAAATTCATTTGATAACGTCAATTATTTTTTTTTTTAAAAAAATGGTAACCAAAAAATAAATTTTTAATAGAAATAAAAAGTAAAAGAAAAAGTAGTTTATTATTTTTAACAATTTCTAGAAATATTTTTTTTTTTTTTTTTCTTTTCTTCTTCCTTATTGCCCCTCAGCACTCACCCCTCGCCGTTGCCCCGACTGTCTGGCCACCATCACTCACCCACCCTCGCTGGCCAATCGTCAGCCACTCGTTGCCCAACGAACTGTTGCTGCCTACCGCTCGTCGGCGACAAATTGCCGACCACCTCCCACCGCCTATCAGTCGATCGCCAACCACTAACCGTCACCCACCGTTGATGACCATCGAGGCCACCGCTTGCTGGCTAGCTAATTGCCAACCGTTGGCCACTGCCACCCACCACCAATGATTGTCAACGCCACCGCTCGTCGACTGGCCAACTGACCGCCACCGCCACTAACTATTCGACCCCAGTTGCTGATGACCGCCACCGCCGATGTTGCTAGTGTCGGCCTCTAGCCGGCCCTAACTGGCAATTGACCGTGGCGATCGATGTTGGTGGCGACAAGTGGCAATTGGCATCGTTGGTGGTCATCAATGATTGGGGTTGGCAGCTAGCGGCAATGGTTAGTAGTGTGGTAGTCGGTGATGGTAAGGAAAAATAAGAAAAAAAATTAAAAAAATTATACATTACAAAAAGTTTTATGAATCGTACTAGATGTATTTCTATTTTTTCTCTATTTTCGAAAATAAAAATTTTATGTAGTTACCAAAAGAGTTCTTTTATTGAGAAATTATTCCATAGAATAAAAATAGAAAAATGCTATTTTTGAAAATAAATTATTTTTCAGAATAGAAGGGCTCCTTAAAAGCCTAATTGAGAGTGCCCCTTGAGTTTTAGGGGGAGTTGGTTGGTGCATCGAGAATATCTAGTTCAAAAAAATGTAAATTGCATGTTGAAATCTCATCAATTGTATATAATTATTTTGGGTCAAGCTCACTTACATAATCTTTTAGGCATCGATTATTAAGCTTGTAATGTGTTTTATGGGTCTCTGGATGGTATAGCTTTGGTGCTCATGTCGTTGGATTTAAAAAAAAAAAAAAAAAGAATATTAACTTACCGGAGCTAGGGCAGAATCAGCGGGCTATGAATGACTTGAGCTTTACAAGTAATTTGACAACTCTTAACTTCCTAGCCCAATCCAGGCCCTACGATCCATCGGTCATTGTGATTGGATGGTAACCCAACAACCAATGACTAGGTTCTGAAGGGCCTGGGCTTTACAAGTAGACCCGATAGAAGCAGCGAGGACCAACGACTGATAATGTTTTGTTTCTTTTTTATTTTTTTCCGAATATTTTTTGGCTCAACATGTGTAACCATGTCAAATAAAATTTTCAGGAATCCATTTTCTTGGGACCTAAGATTATTCAAGAGCTAGGAACTAACTTTTGATGACAATTAATCCTCATTCTCTCTCTATCTCGCATGCGCATACACACATTGTCAGATCACTAAGTAGAAGTCTCAATTTTCACTCTAGGCTATCGAGTCAGTACATGGTACTTCAATTCGATTATGAATAGGGACCATGCTATTTGATGAAGTTAATTTACATGAATCAAGCTGGGTCTCACTAGCTAAATTCAGGTAGTTGGAGTTTGAAGAATAGAGATGGAGAGAGTGAATTTTCTATGTGCTTGGCATTCAGAAGTTCCCAACATCTCAATTTGGGAAAGTTTCAATTACCTCTCCATTTTCATTCCTCATTTTTTTATGGATACTTATCCAAGGATAATGTCACAGCTAGAGTTAATGTGTTTGGACTAGGGTGAGCGGTTCCCGGTTCTTTCAGTTCCGCTTGGAACCCGGAACCTACCTGGGTACGGGTTCCTCATTTTTTGGAACCCGGAACCTACCCGTCGAACCAAGAACCCGGAACCTACCCGTCACGGTTCCTGGTCGGTTCCGGGTTCCAACAGGTTCTTTTTTTTTTTTTTTTTTTTCATTTTCAGTTTTAAAAAAATGGAAATGAATGCAGCAATAATAAACAAACTTGTCATTCATCAAAGATAGGACAGTAAAAGGAGGAAAATAACAGATGATGAAAGTGCTTTGATGGAATCAAGTTCATCAGATTTGATTGAACAACGCATAAACAAATTTCATGAATTTAGATGCCCGTAACCTCAAGCTATAGACTAATTGACCAAGCAACGGAAGCAAAAGATTAGTAGAATGGACAAGAGAGCTTCAACAGCCTGATTTCTATTCAATGAAAAAATGTCACTACCCAACAAAGTACATACAGATGCGCCTCTTGCTGAGAATCATCAGTTCCCCATATCTATTGCACAAACTGACTTCCCTACTTTTCAAAAAGGAAGAACAAAGCAACAATCATTCAGGAAGCCGATTGGGCGTATGAACCCTCATCAAGCACCCTTTACGTTGATATTACAGGTGGAGATTGGGTAAACTTGAATGTTAGCTCTACAATTGGAAGAAATGGTGTACAGCGGAATGAATTCAAAATAAAAAAGTTAATTACCTCGGCATATCATTAGGACAGCCAAACTTATGACATCCGTCCACATACCCTGCAAAGAGGCTGGTATCATTCGTCTCTCAGCTTTGAAGTCAGAAACTGGATATTCAAGAAACCATCAACACTCTTTTCCTGGATTTGATGAACCGGCATGTATGGATATGCCCTCTCCGGCTTTAGCTCTACTTGACATACAGCACACATGAACAGCCTAAACATGTTGCATAGGGGTATTTTGCATCTAGCCTGCATTTTACAAGCATTTCTCGTCAAAGATTGATACGTCATGCAATCACGTTAGGCATACAAGAGTGGTCCACCAAATTACTGTAAAAAAAGATCCATCGTTGTGACTGAAAGTGGAGGTTAAGATGTAGACCTTTCCGAGAGCATTGCGGATCCGTCCTCATATAACTCCTCCACTACATCTGGCTCAATATATTCTTGATCAATCTGAGAAGATTATTCGATGGACTTGAATACTCCTTTTCCCCGGCTTCTTCGGTGGTGGCAAAGAAGCCATTGGTTTATCTTGTGGTAATATATCGATAACAATGCATGTTGTATCATCTCGAAGTCCTTTTTCATGTAAAGCTTCCTGTAATAAAAGAGGCCGTGAGTTTACATCTAATATAAAGTACATCAAGCTACGTCATGTACCGATACAATTTCACCACACAATATTTACCACAAACAAATTAAATGTTATCCTATTAAGTAGGGTTAGCCATATGAATTCTTCCAATGCCATTGCACTTTGTGTCAAGATTTCCATAAGATCTAAGTGGTCCACATCTTTTCTTATAATCTCCTTCCTACGTCTTCCCTCTTCCCATTTAACTGGAGTCTTCATCTCATACCCACATCTCCTCCCTGGAGCATCTGAAGGCTTCCCGTTTCAAACATATAAGCCTTGTCTAGGTTGTCTCCTCCTCTCCTCCTGAGCATGAACAAGAGAATGCAAACTACTCTTGTAGCAAGCGTGCCACATATTCCATGTCTTTCAGTGAACATCTCTTTCCACCAATGTTGGTAGGTACTTAAGGTTAAAGCTGCATTCACGAGGGAAGAAATATTCAGGAATGTTTTGCTCTCCTTTAAACAGCTTATGAGAAATGAACCTATTAGGGATAGAACATTGCATAAAGGGGACTATATCAACCAAAATCAAACATTTAAAGCACAATTCATTACAGCAAATAAGTAATCATGACTCCCAAACCAGGGTCCATAAACCCCGATGGAATTACTCCTGTATTGAGCTTACTAAAAGATCACACCTCAACGGCATAAGGACTAAAGACTTTCAGAATTATAAGAAAACATCATATATATATATATTGGCCATCAGGTTAAAGAAACAAAAGAGACAGCAAAATGGGGGCTTCTTCTCTGCACTTATCCAGTAAAGTGCAACCAAGTAAGCACGTCACTGAAAGACATTTTGTTTTCACATGTTCTACTAAGATTTCCAAAACATCAAGCCCAACTAACTACAAAACAACAGCGAGTGTTAGACAAGCACCACGAAAAACATAAGACTCTAAGCAATGTTTCTATTTCGAAGATTAAAAGAAAAGACAAGGCAGAGCTGCGGCATCGCGGGATTTGGGGCACGGCTTCGGGCGCGATTTCAAGTCACGGCGAAGACAGAGCAGCGGCGTCGCGAGCTGCAGGCGACGTGCGGCGAAGGCAGTAGCGGGCCGAGCAGGAGCGACGTCGGGGCACGGCGAAGGCACGGCAGAGCAGCGGCATCGCGGGCTGCAGGCGAGGCGCGGCGAAGGCAGTAGAGGGCCAAGCAGGAGCGACGTCGGGGCACGGCGAAGGCACGGTAGAGCAGCGGCATCGCGGGCTGCAGGCGCGGCGAAGGCAGCAACGGGCGGAGCAGGAGCGACGTCGGTGCGGGCTGCAGGCGAGGCGCGGCGGGGATGCTATTTGGTGGCGTCGAGCAGAGGGCGAAAAGAGAACAGACTCGTGGGTGAAGTAGCAGCCAGCGAGAGGAAGGAAGAAGAAGAAGAATGGGGGGTTTCGGCCAAGAGAGGGGGAAAGAGGAGAGAGAAGAAAAGAAAAAAAGTAGGGGTAGGGGGCAGGAAGTGACGTGTGAGAAGGAAAAAGAAGAGAAAAGAAAGAGAGAGAAAAAGAAAGGGAAGGAGGGAAAATCGAGGGGGAAATCACGTGAGGGAAGGGGAGAAGGGGAGATTTAGGGTTTTTTTTGAATTTGACCGGTTCCGGTTCCAGTTCCGGTTCTTGTTTCAGGAACCGAACCTAACCCCGAGAACCGCCGGTTCCCCGGGAAAAAGGAACCGGGAACCGGAACCGGTTCTGTAATCCGGAACCGAACCGGAACCTCCTCCGGTTCGGTTCCGGTTCCCTTTTGTCTTCTACCCTGAACCACGCTCACCCCTAGTTTGGACCATGGTACGACGTTGGACACAACGAAGAAAGATAGAGAAGGGACCCAAAAGAGTCTAAAGGCAAGGCATTCACTGACACAACTAACAAATCTTTAACTTCATATCAGGCCTCTTGGCGTACGACTTGGAGGATCTTGGGCTGCGCTGGGCCTAGCTACACCATAATTCAAGTGGACCAGCCTTAGCCCCTAATATATATATAGACACACCCATGGAACATTGAGTTTATAGAAAAATTCTTTATATCGAAAATAGCCCATATATTTTCCGGTTTTTCTTTTCGTTACGCAAGCCTCTAACGTCATATCACAATCTAGTCAAACACACAATTTTTATTTATTTTATAAAATTAGTCGAGATGTTGATTTCTAAATAGTTGTCTGAGATACCGCATGTGTGAGAACTCAAGATGAAGGTTGACTTTCATCATTCGTCGATATATACAAGCTAGCAATCAATTCTAGATGTCTTAGGAAAAATAAGGATCTTATCAATGCTTGTAGACGCAATAGAATTTTACGATTATACTCAGATTTCTTTTCCATGCATTATGCGTCTTCAGCTGTAAGATGCAATATTTTCCTTGCAGATTTTGTTTAAAAGTCTAATTTAAAAATTTAAATCAATAGGTGAAGATAGATCTTATGTAGATAAAGAACACTTAAACCCCGTAGACAAGTAATGTGAGACATTTAACAACCCCTATCATGTGCAAGCTGAATTAAGAATGACACGTGAAATTATCATCGAGAAGCTACGAACAAGAACTAGAAAAAAAAGAAAAAATATAGTATAAAAATCAGAAAATTAAAAAATTAATTGCAAAAATTTTCCATGTCAATGCCAATTGTACCTTGTAGGATATTCACATCAGTTATTTCTAATCAAAATTGATCGAAATGATTGTATTGGCAAATCGTCAAAAGATCTAAAACTAAATTAATGCAATCGAAAAGTTAAAGACTGAATTAAGCCCTATACAATAAATTCAAAGCTTTTTGAACAATTATATCGTTTAGGGCTAGTTTAGAAAACAATACTGGGGTGACCAGTTTACATCACTTATACGTTTGGTGTATCTATCTTTGTAGTAGGTGCATCTAGAATGGATGGTGTATGCACCCTCCAGCCTCCTGTTCTTTTTGGCCTTTTTAGTGACATTATACGGCTTATCTCTATACTTTTCCCTTTTATAAGGTCGGTGAGATCAAAACTCGAAAAAAGAGAGGAAAGAAATAACCATGTTAGGAATATTGAGCTTACGATAAAGACATAATTTTCAAAGTCCAACCCCCAAAAGCAAGTGTAGCTCATGATGCCAACTTGGGTGGTTTTTACAAAAAATGAGGACAGATTGTGAGTAAGGTTAAAGCTAAAAGTTTCTGTTCAAAGAATATTTCTTTAGGGCTGAAACATAATTTGAGCGAGATTTATGGTTTTGGCGCATGTGTGGAGTTAGGCAAGTATCTGAGAGTACCTTTGATTCATGGAAGAACTTCTTCAAGGAATTTTTAATCTATATTAAAGAGGACAAGTAAAATGCTTAGTGAATTGAAATCTGAAAGCTTGTCAATGGCCGGTTGAATTACTTTATCCCATTCTGCAGTCATGTCTATCATTATCTATCACATCCAGTACACTAAAGGTCAACTTAAGTGGTTCAAGAGATTGAAAAGAATTGTCATACTTTTATAAGGGGAGACACAAGCAATAAAGTCTAATTCACCTCTCGAATTGGGAGTCCATCAGCAAATCTAAGAATTGTGATGGTCTTAGTTTTAGATCTCTTGAATTGATCGATAAAGAATTTATGCTGAAGCTAGCGTGGGCCTCGAGACTCGACCTAATAATCTTTGGGCACAAGTTTGACTACTACATATGCTTCGTAGAGAAACGGAATTTCATGCTAAACTTGGTGACTCAATCTTATGGAAGGTGATTGTGAACGTATGGCTGGCCTCACAGGAAGGAGCTTTATGGAGTTTGAGAAATGGCAAACATGGAGGTTTTGGACAGATAAATGAATACCAAGTATGGAGTGGCTTTATGATTTTGTTAGTACCCAACCATTCCTTCTGAGATAGATCAAAGATTTTGTGATTATGTGCTAAATAGAAATTATAATTTTTGTATAATTCAAGAAATTATACCAAAAGATATAATCTTTCGAATTAGAGTTGTCATACCTCCTTTAGCCTCAAATGGAGAGGATACTCTTTTGTGAGTGTATTAGAAGCAACTCTTTCTCTGTTAAGTCAACATGCAAGGTAATCAATGGGATACATATTCAAGAATCTGATAGTATTTGGTCTACAATATGGAAGTGGAAGGGCCCTCAACATATTACTACTTTCCTTTGGCTAGCCACTCATGAATGACAATTGACTATTGAAATCAAGACGTTTCACAACTTGGGGAGGACATCCATATTGCTTGAGATGTGAGTCCCATGTAAAAACAACTTTATATTTCCTGAGGGATTGTCCAATTGTCCATAGGATATGACTTGAGTTTGTTGCACAACAATATTTAGGAGAATTCTTGTCAATGAATTGTCACAACAATTGAATTCAAATCTCGCTGGTAAGGGGCAATCAATTTTTCCTCATGATTGGAGCATAATTTTTGGAGCAGGCATGTGGGTTGTTTGGCCATAGAAAAACAAGACACTTTTTCATGACAACTTTGTTTTCCCTTCAAATATGGTACAAGTAATTTAATCATACACAAATGAAATCATTAAAGTTTCACCTATGAATAAGTCGATGTTAAGTGGATCTTGCACTTCTTTGATTTTGGTAAGATCGGATCCTTCACCTTATGGGTAGATTAAACTAAATAGTAACAAGACATCTAGAGACAACTTGAAACTTGCCGGTGCAAGGGGTACACTTAGAAACAAAGGGCATAATTGAATTGGCGATTTTGTCACATCCATAGGAATAGGTTCATCGACACAATCAAAACTTCGGATTTTGTGGTTGGGACTTAACTTCGCAAAACAACTCAGATTTCATAAGACCATAACTGATCATTTTAATCCTAGGTTTATGATTGATAATGCTGGCCTTGCTTCGAGCTATTAGAAGATTACTGCACTCTCACTTTGAGTTTAAAGTGCAACATAACTTTCAAGAATGATATTGCTTTGCTGACTAGTTTGCTAATCTTGGAATCGGTAAGCCCTTGAATACTAATTCCTTTTTATTACCTTCTAAAGAGTTACTTCATATTCTATTAAGTGATAACATAAGGATGGTAGATTTATGATATTAAATTTTTTGTATTTGGTTTTAACCTTTTTTTAAAAATAAATTAATAAAATAAATATTTACAACCATGCGATTAAAAGGGTTCCTCGGAAAATGAAGTATTTGTCCGCCTGTATTCTTTTGCGCGTATGGATTATATATTCGCACGAAAGTGTCGTCTCTCCCAAGTTTATAATTGCCCGTTTATTAGATGCTTGATGAGAATTTCAGTGATGGAAATCACGTGGAGAAGGTCAATGTGGAAGTTAGGTGTTTTTATAATGAGCACTTAAAGCATATGAGATTGTTAAATAATGCATTTGGAATGCTAGCCGAGTTGAATAAGGAGAGATATGTTTTGAATATGTAAAACACGAGACATGGTATAGCAAATTTTTCGAAAATGTTAGAATGAAAATAAAAATGATTTCTCATGCTTAAATTTCTTTGACAAGTGTCTCCGTGCCACTTGTTATCTAGCGTCATGCAACCGTACGTTGCTTTTTTTTTTTTTTTTTTTTTTTTTTTTTCATTTTCAAACATATAGAAACTATCCAAGCTTACAAGTTTGCAATTACATGAAGCGAAAGAAGAAAACTTTTAGTACTCTATGTATATTAGGGAAACCATCAAATTGGTTATAAACTTATTTTACGGATGCCACTTTAGTCTTAAACATTTAAATTTCCCATATTTAGTGGCACACCGCTATATCAGTAATTTTTTATGAAAATTGGTTAGAAGGATTACGTTAAATTTTTTCAGAAAAGGGTTAAGAATAAATTAGCAAAATTTAAAAGTTTAGAACTAATGTAGCATCCATATAATAGGTTTAAAATCGATTGGACAATTTTCCATGTTAAAACATATTGAGAATTCAAACTTATTATTTATTATTATAATCAATTATCTTTAAAGTGTGCCTTCAATATATACTTTCTACGTTTGGATTTCCTTGATTAAGGGCTCCAAAGCATAATGAACAATCTTTTTTCTTTTTGGGTACACTTTTAAAGCCAATAAGTTTGAGTTAAAAAGCCAACAAGACCTTGACTATTTGACACGAGGCACCAAGAAAATGCTCGGATGGGGCAAGTACCACACAGTCCCAGCAACAGCAAAAGCTGCAAAAAAGACAGCAACAATATTACTGGAAAAGGACGGTTTTAATTCCATTTGATTTGCAGTTTTTTTGGTACATCACATTCATATCTTGCCATAAAAAATGCCTCTTGAAGCACTTGGCAGGGTCCGATGCAGAGCCCGTATCGATCCCGCACCACCTCGTTGATCCATCCCATTTGTAAATTTTGATGAAATGCACATTAATGTATATCGATTATAATGACTATACTGAAAATATAGATTAGTATATCATCCAATTCATATGATTTATTACCATTTAATTTGAAACTAAAGTAGAATAAGAAGTATATATTTAAGTGAATAATACATATATGTAAGAGTTAGTTCATCCATGATTAACCAAAAGCAAGAAATATTTTTCTATCTTCCATCAAATTTATAATATTATCAAAGTATTGAAAAATTATTGTGAATTTATGCGTCAACTTTTATATATTAAAAAAGTTACAAGCAAAAACAGATATACCAAAATACATCGAATCAAACTAATGGGATTGTGACACTTCTAATAATCTCATAGTATGACTAAAATTGAAAAGCATGATATTGGTAAACGGGGGGGAATGTGACAGCGTGAGCTCGGTGGACGGCGACAGTTCCATTGGGGATGAGGACGACGGCTAGAGGAGGCTTAGAGCTAGTTGGAGGCAGCGAGTGGTGGTGGGTGGCGGGGAGACTGGCGGATATTAGGTTAGCAAAGATTCAGATACAAGTATCTTTCAAATGGGGGTAGTTTGGTATTTTCAGACGATGAAATTTGTTCCGAGATAGAAAGATATGTTTTTAGAAACAAAAGACGCAAAGTGGTAAAAATGCAATAAGTAAGGATGATTGGTGGCATTACGTGTCTATCGATTATTATATATTATAATAGTAAGTTGAATTTTGTTCTATCTAAATTTATGTTTCCTCATATTTCGACGTCTAGTCATATTTTATCTCACGTGTAGCACTAAAAAAAAATTGAAAAAAGTGCGAGTGGTCTATTCGAAAGCAAGAACGACATGATGATACAAAGTCGATTTTATTCTTACACAAGTAAGTTCGGTCCGGGGGCAAATGCGAGGGGAGCTGCATCATCTATCCTATTGCCATAGCCAAAGCCGCCTAATTCCCCAGATTAGTCTAATATCGAGGTGGTCCACAACATGCTAGAACTTATCACGATAATGAACAAAGTTAATCAGATGATGGCAAAGGCATCGCCACCTACAAAATTAGAGAGATAAGGCATGCCCGAACCGAATTGCAAATTGAAGACCAATTGGAAAAAAGAAAAGAAAAAACATTGAATGAATGGGGGGGGCAGAGGCGAGGACCGTGAGGCAGGGGAGGGCGAGGATGGCGTGGATAGACCTACCTCCCAACCATCTCCCCCCCAAACCCCATCTTGCATTCATTTTCCTAATCAAGCCCCTCTTCACCTACACGCCTTTATCTCCTTCCCTACCCCACAATTTAATGATCCCCCGTCCATCTTTCCCTCTACACATCGGAGAAAACGAAAACTGGGAAGTGATTAAAATCGAATCTTGATTAAAAAAGGGGAGAGCTTTTGTTGCAGAACGAGAGGGGATTGGGGATTTTTAGAATAATGGGTTGACAGCATCTTTGCGCAGCTCGATCACGTAAGGACGTGCCGGCGGAGGAGGGGTGTTTGGTCGACTACCTGCTAACTACCAACTTACGGTCCAAAGGCTCAACGCACGCCACCGCGGCGCAACGCCCTCCCAAGAAAACAGAGCACGTAGGCCCCCCTGTTGTTTCTTTTCTTTATTGTCTTTTTGCTGCGGGCCCCCGCATCGAGGGAGACGGGGGGGGTTGTTTGCGGTTGCGTGATTTAAAGAGGGAGAAAGCGAGGGGAAAATTTGATGTCTTGTGGGGGGTCAGTCACGCACTGACCCGTCAGCTTCGGTGCCTATCAATGGCGGGGGCTTGGGATGCTAGAGAGAGAAAATGGGTAGAGGCGGGAGGGGAGGGGGAGGTGAGGTTTCGTGGGTAGCTGCTAACTACTCCCGTCGTGGGGGCAAAAAGAAAAAAAAAGAAGAAGAGAGAGAGAGACTTTTACCAGTAGGAGGAGGAGGATGAAGGGGCAGGTACCACGTGCTCGGTGGTGTCATTTAAATCCTTCCCATGAACTGCAGTACCTCCCAAATCGCTCTAACTCAGACCTACCACCTTTCTCCCTCCGCTTCTTCTTCTTCTTCTTCTTCTTCTTCTCCCTCTCTTCCCGGGTTCTCTTTTATTGAGGAGGGAGCTGCTGAACGAACCAGTACAGGCCGACCCATTGGGTTCTTGATCCTGGAATTGATCCTGGGTTTGGGCGATTCTTGAATTCTCTCGGCTCGGTGATCCGGTCTAAGTAATGCTTGATGTGAGCACGGCCTGTTGAAGCGGCGTAATCTCGGCTTCTGTTCCTCCATTCAAGGTCCGTTTCTGCCTTCGTTTTCTTGTTTTTTATATCTTGGGGTCGTTTGTCGTGTAATTACTTCTTCTTTCTCTGATTGTCTAAGTGGGAGTTGGTTTTACTCCCCTCCCCTAGCTGACTTAACTGGGTTGTTTACTGGAGTAGATTGGAAGTAGCTCTGGATTGTGGGGAATGTTACTGCTTTGCAATGGAGTCTCTTTGTTTGGTTTTTGAGCAAACTATGGATTTTACTGGGGCTTGGGAATTTATTAATCATTCTGCTGTTTGGCCCACCACTATGCTGCTTATGGGCATCTCTCCCTTTGTGGGGGCCTTTTATTAGTGATTGAGGTTGGTGCAGTCCCCTGTATGAGGAATGTGCTGTTTACTTTAGGTTTGGTTGCTTTTAGTTGAAATTTGATTTCTTTGAGTGGCTGAGGACCTATGAACTCCTGAATTTTTATGTGAATGTTAAAACTTAGTAATAAGAGTTCTTAAGGCTTTCGAGGAATCTTTAATACTTATTGCTAGATATGCAGCCAAATTGACTTCCTCTAGTGATTTAGTGAATCTGGTAATAAACAGAGAACTTTGTTTTGGCTCAATGGGATGGCATACTTTTGCACTGAGTGTAAGTTAAATTTTCATCAATCGAGTATGAATCTTGCATGGCGGTACAGTTCAATTTTGAAAGTCGATTCTTTTTTGTAAAGTTTTGTCAATTCTTTTGTTGCTTTGGGTTATCCTATCTTAATATGATCAAGGTGGATGAACCAACTTCATTTGCTCGAATCACCATGCTCTCTTTTTGGTTTTCTGGCCATGCAGATGGCAGCAGCACAAAGGAAACCATCGCTGACTAGTCTTGGACGTGTAAATGGGTACACAAATGGTGTACTTCCTGTTAGGAGCCCCGCTACAGTCTCTGCAGTGGATGAGTTCTGCAAAGCCCTGGGAGGGAAGAGACCAATTCATAGTATTTTAATTTCCAACAATGGAATGGCAGCCGTCAAGTTCATGCGTAGTGTCCGAACATGGGCATATGAAACATTTGGAACTGAGAAGGCCATCCTGTTGGTTGCTATGGCGACCCCAGAGGACATGAGAATTAATGCGGAACATATCAGAATTGCTGACCAGTTTGTGGAAGTTCCTGGTGGGACTAACAACAATAACTATGCCAATGTTCAGCTCATTGTGGAGGTGTGTACACAGACGCCTTAGTAATGTTTGATCGATCCCCTTCCGTTAATAGATTTGGAATTATATAGTAAGATATACTAGGTCAATTGCATGGGCACACTTTGCCTAAAACTGCATTTTGTTTGAGTGCAATCGCACTCTATTTCGATTGTGGTCTAGCCATGGGAAGAACGCATTTCCTAAAATCAATGGGAAAGATTAAGACCTCGAGAGCTATAAAACTATATGTTCACGGGCTTGGTGTGTTGTAACACATTGCTCTGCTTACTAGGAAGTATGACATTCTCCAATTCATCTGGAAACTTTTATCTAAGACATTTATTTTCTTATGTCTCGTCCTCCCTGCTCAGTTATCATATACGTCTTCAAATTATAGTGCCTTGACACTGAACACATTGCTCCGCTTACTAGGAAGTAGTACATTCTCCAATTCATCTGGAAACTTTGATCTAAGACATTTATTTTCTTACATCTCGTCCTCCCGGCTCAGTTATCATATACGTCTTCAAATTATAATGCCTTCACACTGGAAGGAAAGCACCTCTACCTAACAAGATTAAGTGATAAGCCAAAATTGTTTGATTTCTAAAACAAAATTTCGTTAAGTGACTCCAGATATTCCTGTGGACGTCTGATCAAATGCATTTGCATGAATGATGCAGATGGCAGAGATAACCCATGTGGATGCTGTTTGGCCTGGTTGGGGCCATGCATCAGAGAATCCTGAGCTGCCAGACGCATTAAATGCCAAGGGAATTGTTTTCCTTGGACCTCCAGCCATATCTATGGCAGCATTAGGAGATAAAATCGGTTCTTCTCTGATTGCTCAAGCAGCTGACGTGCCTACTCTTCCATGGAGTGGTTCTCACGTAAGTAGATTCTTTCAAATTTCTTTGGAATATGTTCATTCTCCCATTGTCTTTGATTCCTAAATTCTGATTTCACATCTTTCAGGTGAAAATGTCTCCCAATAGCTGCCTGGTTACAATCCCAGACGAAATATATAGGGAAGCTTGTGTGTACACGACAGATGAGGCAATTGCTAGTTGTCAAGTTGTGGGTTACCCTGCAATGATTAAGGCATCGTGGGGAGGTGGTGGTAAAGGAATTAGAAAGGTATGCTCCTGCAATTTTGACATGCCATTTTCCCATGTACCCTTGGAGCTGATTATAGTATGTTTTTGATTGACCACGAGAAATTAAGGTAGTGAGCATATTGAAATTAATTTTCTGTAATCCGCCTCTAGGTTCATAATGATGATGAAGTGAGGGCATTGTTCAAACAAGTCCAGGGTGAAGTTCCCGGCTCGCCTATATTCATAATGAAAGTTGCTTCACAGGTCAGAAGCCTAGAGTTTCTGAATCTAGCTGAATTTCCTCTTCATAATAAAGTCCCACTATACCTTCAATATCCTGAGGTCCTAACTTAAACATTATTTTTTTGAGCAGAGCCGACATTTAGAGGTCCAGTTGCTCTGCGATCAGTATGGGAATGTTGCAGCTCTTCATAGCCGTGATTGCAGTATTCAAAGACGGCATCAAAAGGTAAGTTACTTGGTAGATGATATATCCAATATGTCAACTGTGTACCTGTATGTATCATGCATACAAAGAGAGACTCTTGAACATGCATGCCAACACACCAGTACTATATTCCCACCTCACTTCATTTAATTCTGGAGACTAAAATTTTTGGAAGTTTCCTATCTCATCCTTGACACGGTGCTTTCTTTGAATAGATTATTGAGGAGGGCCCAATCACTGTTGCTCCTATAGAAACGGTAAAAAAGCTGGAGCAGGCGGCTAGAAGGTTAGCTAAAAGTGTTAATTATGTTGGTGCAGCAACGGTGGAGTACCTGTTTAGTATGGATACTGGCGAATACTACTTTTTGGAGCTCAACCCTAGGTTGCAGGTACTCAATAAGTGCTCTAATATCTATATTGGCCTACTTCATTCTAACTGGGTAGTCAATCTCTGTAAAATTATATATAGCTCCCCAGAGCTGGAATTTCTTGTTGGAATGTATATTTATATTCTGGAGCCATTCTGGTGCATTAAGTTGCTTTTCAGTTTTGGAATTTATCTTGATATATATGAGGAAGCGTTCTTTAGTTGGTTTGCTGAACGAGTAAAAGACATGCTTACGTAAATCTAAGTCTTGTACTATAGGGTTGGCTAAAACATAATAAAGAAACACACTTTTGATCTTGAGCAGGGCGAAGTGTATCCACCTGGTCTGATCTTCTCTAATCAATTTTCTCTGGGGTGGTCATATGTGATAAGGGTGATGTGTATTTTCTCTTTCGCTGAACTGGTGGATGGATTACCTCTGGTATAGGTTGAGCATCCTGTGACTGAATGGATTGCTGAAGTAAATCTGCCAGCGGCCCAAGTTGCTGTTGGGATGGGGATTCCTCTGTGGCAGATTCCTGGTATATGATGTTACCTGATGCAATATATATCTGAGTTCGTTTCTTGTATTAATTGTCAATCTTATCTGCCACCTTCCTTTTGCTTTGTTTGGTTAGAAATAAGGCGGTTTTATGGAATGGAGCATGGAGGAAATTATGATGCTTGGAGAAGAACTTCAGTTGTTGTCACTCCCTTTGATTTTGACAAGGCAGAGTCCACAAGACCAAAAGGTCATTGTGTAGCAGTCCGTGTCACCAGTGAGGATCCTGATGACGGGTTCAAGCCTACCAGCGGGAAAGTACAGGTTAGTAACCAGTTCCAAGTAATTCAAATGCTTAAGATGATTTCTGTTGACATGAAATTACTCACTAGTTGGCTATGTACAGGAACTGAGTTTTAAAAGCAAGCCAAATGTGTGGGCTTACTTCTCTGTCAAGGTATATTATTTGTGCAAGTTTATCAGGTAAAGATTGCTTGAAATGCTCATCTGATTAATTGTAAACTTATTGTTGCAGTCTGGAGGAGGAATTCATGAATTTTCAGATTCCCAATTTGGTAAGTCCTGACGATGATACAATCCCATATGATTTAGTGAAAAAATTTATATTTGTTGTTTTAAGTACTTTGCTTGGTAGGAGGATATGATGCCCGTGCTTTGTTTTTGTTGTCCTGCTAAGCTACTATACTTCTTTGTAATTGCTGAGTTACTAACTGCTACTGATTTGTTTCACAACTGGACTGAAGCTGTTTTAATGGGGTAAATGTAACTGTAGAGAGTGCATATTAAGTGGTACATAAAAGTTCATTGGGAGTATGGGTTTTCATCTCACAGCATCACTTTGTTTTGGCTGCTGCTATTCTATGCTTTGATAGTGAATCATGCCTCACAACTCAAAAGTTGATGTGCTGTTTGTTAGCCTGTGAAGTCACTGTGCTTTCTGACCTTAAAAAAAAGTCACTGTGCTTGATGACTGCCAAACCATGAGAAGTATGCAGGAAAGACAAAGGAAAAGGCTACCATGTCAAGCTGACGTGCCTTGGCTTGTGATGCCTATGGATCTGAGAGGCTAAGTTGGACCTATATTAGCGAGATAAATGCGTATAACATCTGACATATGTTGTCTGAACCCTATTGCATTTTCTCACCAGAACTTCTTGGCTGTAGAATGACTTATGGACTACTTTGCTAAACAACTTATTCATCCCATGAAGTCTTATACCTTGGTGGTATAAGTTCTCATATATTACGTCCCTTGATACGTTATGTGCAACAATACAAGCAGGAGAGTATGTAATTTCATTCCAGTCTTCACTGATAAAGGGATTTCATCAAGGGATCAACCTATTTTTTCCGCATTAAGCACATGCTCCAGTGTTAATTTCAGTTGTTTGAAAGATGTGTATGCACACTCTTGACATTCTATATATTAAAAAGTGTCAACCTCTGAACGTTTTACTCTTGCTTCAGGACATGTCTTTGCATTTGGGGAATCCAGAGCTCTAGCAATTGCTAATATGGTTCTTGGGCTGAAAGAAATTCAAATTAGGGGTGAAATTCGTACCAACGTTGACTATACAATTGATCTTCTTCATGTATGTCTTGTCTAGGCTTTCTTTTTTCGTACTCTAATTTATGCATGCAGTTTTAGTTTAAAGGCTATGATGTTTTTGCAGGCTTTAGATTACAGAGACAATAAAATCCACACAGGTTGGTTGGATAGTAGAATTGCTATGCGGGTTAGGGCAGAAAGACCTCCATGGTATCTCTCTGTGGTTGGAGGAGCGCTGTATGTAAGTGAAAATATTAAACAGCTCCTCAGTTTCTGAGAATCTTTTGAATGCATCATTTACATCTTTTTTATTTCAGAAAGCATCTGCAAGCAGTGCAGCTGCCGTGTCAGATTATATTGGTTATCTTGAGAAAGGGCAAATTCCTCCCAAGGTAGGTAAAGATGACCACAATAATGATTAAAGTTCCATCTGAGTTGCCAGTAATGATTAAGTCAATCGATTTTTTTCCAGCATATATCACTGGTCAACTCTCAAGTGTCACTGAATATTGAAGGAAGCAAATATACGGTATGGGACTGATAATCATCAAGATAGGTCACTTTCTGCTTCTGGCGTCTTCACGCTGAGTATAATCAATTATCTGAACTCTCACAGATTGACATGGTCAGAGGTGGACCTGGAAGCTATAGATTGAAGATGAATGAGTCTGAGGTTGAGGCAGAAATACATACTTTACGTGATGGAGGTCTATTAATGCAGGCAAGCATGAATTTACATGATATGTCCATGTTGTTTTGTGGTATAGCCAGCTTACAGTGGTATCTGTTGGTGTTTTGGATTGTTGGAGTAGAGATTTTTCAGCTGATGCAAATGAAGGACCTATGTGCCACTCTAAAATATTCTTATTGATTTTCACATTAGAGATGCTTTAAGAAATCCTAGATCAGATGAGGAAGCCTTGTGGCTTGTGGTAGACTCTATCACATCTGTGTTTGTGTAGGGAACTGGTGCGGCTACTATTGCACTTTCTTTTTGTGATTTGTGGTCAGGGTTCTTAATGATTCCTTGGCAAAAGAAAGACTTTTGGCTATGTTTAATAGTCAATATAAAATTTTGGATATGATAAATTTTATCCTATCCCGCGTTTGATTCATGCCAAAGCTAGGATAAAGTCCGATATAAGAGAGATGTAGTTCTAATAAAATTATTCCATGAGGGAGGTGAGATAAAGATAGATATGATTTCTAATATCCATAATATAAAATTTATTATTCACAAATAATGAACTTATTTAATTAGTAACAATTAAAGTAATATTTGAATTTTGGTATAAAAATTCAAAGTAACAAAATAATAACATTTTTTTTTGTTTATTCCTATTTTTATATATATTCGAATTTCTTTCTATTTTATAATATAAATTCAATATATATATATATATCTATTTAGTATTTATATTTATTACATATTTTAGGTATATTAGTATAGTTTGCTATTTAATAAAATTATATTAGAGAAAAATTGAAGGAGAAAAATGAAATAAAAAATGAGGGAAAAATAAGCAAATGAAAATGAAGTAGGAAAGAATGTCATGCAAGATTCTTACCATTTGTGCAATTTTTAGGTTCATTTACATTGATATACCATTTATACCAAATAATGGGTATGATGGGATGTGAAAATATGCAGTTTTACTACTTTGATTCACTAAACAGTGAAATATGATATAACAAAATTCCTGAATTTCATATTCTATTATATCCAATCATATCCTGGCTAGAAATCTGGATGATCAAACATAGCCTCTGTTCTTAATGTTTAGTATCTTGAAATCAAGATTAATTTCTAAACTATTGTTAGATCAACGTTTGTACTCAGAGGTCCATTTACCCTGAGAGTTTGTAATTATGCCGGCTCCTGCTATTATTGTTCATAACAACCCTGGGAAATTTTAATCTAAGCTGATGGAAAAGAGACAGCTACAAGCAAAAGAGTGCCTCTTGGGAAAGGGGAGTGTTTGGCTCTGCTTCTAATTCCAAGTGAACGATAAAGTCTTATTATGCTTCTAGTAACAGTTCTTGTTACTTGTTGGACCAAGCCAGCACATGCCATTTCCTAGGTTGCAAATTTTAATGTGTTGGAACTCAAGAGGAAAAGCTACTGCATAATTAGCATATCTGGTCGCCCTAGACAAATTCACTCATTTGCCTCCCACCCACCCTTTTACAGTTATTTGGTTTTCCTGTTCCCTTTTCTGCTATAAACAAACTACCGATGAGGCCACCATTTGTAAAAGCAGAAGTTATCTTGTTTCTGTGTATGGCCCAGTTTCTATTTAGACAATCTAATGCATTGCACCTGAGTAATCGTCTATTTCAGAATATTCCCTTTTCTCTTCATTGTTCTAAGAAGAAGTTGGGTTCAATTATGTACAGTTGGATGGGAACAGTCATGTCATATATGCTGAAGAAGAGGCAGCTGGAACTCGTCTCTTGATTGATGGAAGAACCTGCTTGCTTCAAGTTAAGGAGACTCTTGCTGTTGTCATTTTTGCGCTCTTCTTTTTGCCAACTAGATATTCTTTCAAGCTCATCAACTGATTTTTGCATCTGATATTTTAGAATGATCATGATCCATCGAAGTTAGTGGCAGAGACTCCATGCAAGCTGCTCAGGTTTTTGATTTCTGATGGCAGTCATATAGATGGAGACACACCATATGCTGAAGTTGAGGTTATGAAGATGTGCATGCCCCTACTTTCACCTGCTTCCGGAATCATACGATTCGAAATGTCTGAAGGTCAAGCAATGCAGGTACATCATGGTGCTGGAAACAAGTGGGTAGTGTCCTGTTTACTATTGAACTTAATATGTTATTTTACTGTAGGCTGGTGAGCTTATAGCAAGGTTGGATTTAGATGATCCTTCGGCTGTAAGGAAGGCAGAACTGTTTCATGGCAGTTTCCCCGTCCTGGGCCCTCCTACTGCAGTTTCTGGGAAGGTTCATCAGAGATGTGTTGCAAGCTTAAATGCTGCCCACATGATTCTTGCAGGTTATGAGCACAACATTGATGAAGTAAGCAGTCACACCTCTCACTCGAAATTGTGGATTAGTTTCTTGATTGATGATCCACTTTTCCCTATCTCAGCTGCAGAGAGTTTGGCTCTGTTCACTAAGAACGTGAGAATCATTTTCGTGATGAATGAAGTGTCTTTCTCCTACTAAAAGCCTGTTATCTATCTCAGGTAGTGCAAAATTTGCTTGCATGTCTTGATAGCCCGCAGCTCCCTTTCCTTCAATGGCAAGAGTGCTTGTCCGTTCTGGCAACTCGCCTCCCAAAAGATCTCCGTAGTGAGGTATAATGATGAGTATGACTGCACTCTTAGTAATTGAATCTTGGACTCAATTATTGACTTTATTTTGCCTTGTTAGTTGGAATCCAAATTTAAGGAGTTTGAAAGAATTTCAAGCTCTCAGATTGTGGACTTCCCTGCAAAGTTGCTTAAAGGCATTCTTGAGGTAAGTTCCTCACGATACCAACTTTGTTTCGATCTTGTAGTGCATTTCCAATGCCATTTAAGTTCCTTCTTTCTTTTCTCTTTTTAAATCAGGCCCATATAACCTCCTGTCCCGAAAAAGAGAAGGCGTCCCAGGAAAGACTGATTGAACCATTAATGAGCCTTGTGAAGTCTTATGAGGGAGGGAGGGAAAGTCATGCCCGAGTAATTGTTCAATCCCTTTTTGAAGAGTATCTCTCAGTTGAAGAACTATTCAGTGACAATATTCGGGTCAGTTCTCTGAATTAATAACCAAGATTTTGGGTTTCGTGTCCTAGCTTTACATTGCTTTGAGATCATAGGAGCAGGAGTATATTGCTTGAACATACTTTCTGGATTTGTATGTTGAGATATGCCATGGTGTGACCATTTTGATCTCTAAAGAGTTTTTGTATTAGATCTGATCATCTGATAACTGATTACTAGCATTTCAACTTGCTTCCTACCTACTTTAGTTTTTTTTTTTTTATTTTTTATTTATCATAACCAACTACCATCAACACTTTTAGACAAATCTTTTTGCAGGCTGATGTGATTGAACGGCTTCGGCTTCAATATAAGAAGGATCTATTGAAAGTTGTGGACATAGTCCTTTCTCATCAGGTCGTCATTTTCTATCTTTGGTTGCATTCTATGTATTGTATTCCTTTTTTATCATCTTTGCCTTGGTCAGGTGCTGATATTTGCTTGCTGAAATGCAGGGTATAAAAAGTAAAAATAAGCTGATATTGCGTCTCATGGAACAGCTGGTTTACCCTAATCCTGCTGCATACAGAGATAAACTTATTCGCTTTTCAGTTTTAAACCATACTAACTACTCTGAGGTTAGCCATGGCACTTGAGTTGTTCTAGCTTAATTGTGTTAGTATGATAATTTGTCAATTCTTGGCATACTTCCAGGTTGTTTTTCCTTTGAGATTCTGTCAATTTATCATGCAAAATTCATTGTTTCAGTTAGCACTTAAGGCAAGTCAACTGCTGGAACAAACTAAACTGAGCGAACTGCGGTCCAACATTGCTAGAAGTCTCTCCGAACTAGAGATGTTTACAGAAGATGGTGAAACCATGGACACCCCAAAGAGGAAAAGTGCTATCAATGAACGCATGGAGGATTTGGTGAGTGCTCCTCTGGCAGTTGAAGATGCCCTCGTTGGCCTGTTTGACCATAGTGATCACACTCTTCAAAGGCGTGTTGTGGAGACTTATGTTCGTAGGCTATACCAGGTAGATGGTTTAGACCTACCTTTTTCTGTTAATTTAGTTATTTTGCTGTGCTTTGCTCATCCAATCTATCTCTGCCAGCCCTATCTTGTAAAGGGGAGTGTAAGAATGCAGTGGCACAGATCTGGTCTCATTGCTTCATGGGAATTCTTAGAAGAGCACATAGAAAGAAAGAACAGTGCTGAAGATGAAACGTTTGACAAGCTATTGGTTGAGAAACATAGCGAAAGGAGATGGGGAGCCATGGTCATCATTAAGTCCCTTCAGTTTTTGCCCGCAATTGTCCATGCAGCCCTGAGGGAAACTACTCACAATGAGGCAGTTCCGAATGGATTGTCCGAACCAAAGTGTTTTGGCAATATGATGCACATAGCTTTAGCTGGAATTAACAATCAGATGAGTCTACTTCAGGACAGGTACTGTACATTTCCTCTCTCTGATTTGCACTGACTTTGTTACTGGAATGCATTAGACATTAAAAAAATTTTACTGCAAGATTTTATCTATTAGTAGCCACTCATGTTCCTTGATACTTGAAGATCAGCTGCAAGTGCAGATTAGTGAGAAATGTGTCTCATAGAAGTAGAATAAAGGAGATCTGTTTGTGGCTTACTCAACTTGATATTTCTTATTGTTGGAAATTGCATAGTATGACGTAATCAATAAACCGTGTTGGGATTGCTTTCTTGATTCTGTGGCAAATAGAACTTGAAGTTCAGTTACTACCATGCAAATCTCAATTGTTATGTGTTACGTATGACTCCAGTGGCGATGAAGATCAGGCTCAAGAAAGGATCAACAAGCTAGCCAAGATACTTAAAGAGCAAGAATTAAGTTCCAGTCTACGAACTTCTGGTGTAGGAGTTATCAGCTGTATCATACAGAGGGATGAAGGGAGGGCTCCTATGAGGCACTCCTTCCATTGGTCAGCTGAGAAGCACTACTATGAGGAAGAACCTCTATTACGCCATCTAGAGCCTCCTCTCTCCATATACCTTGAATTAGTATATCCTCTCATCCCTTAACCTATTCTGTTTCTTTGAAACTGTAAATTGATACAACTGATCTTATGGTCCATAATAAAATGCAGGATAAGCTTAAAGGCTATGAGAATATCAGGTACACGCCCTCCAGGGACCGTCAGTGGCATCTATACACTGTTAAAGACAAGCCCCTTCCAATCCAGAGAATGTTCCTCAGAACTCTCGTCAGGCAGCCCACAACAACTGGTAGTTTCACGTCACACCAGGGCCTTGATATAGGATCATCAGGTTCCCTACTAGCGTCTTACACTTCAAGGAGCATCTTGAGATCTTTGGTGGTTGCCATGGAAGAGCTGGAACTCAATGCCCATAATGCTACTGGGAAATATGATCATGCGCATATGTACCTTTATGTTGTACAAGAGCAACAAGTGAATGACCTCATGCCTTACACCAAGTAATCGTCTCTCATTTTCTCTGCTCTTTTATGTTCCTTTGAATGCCTGTGTAAGTCTTAGACTGAGATACTGGCAGGAGAGTGGAAGTAGATGCCAAGCAAGAAGAAGCCGCTGTTGCACAGATTCTGGAAGAGCTGGCACGGGAAATTCATGCATCTGTTGGGGTAAAAATGCATCGGCTAGGTGTTAGTGAGTGGGAAGTGAAGTTGTGGATCGCGTCTTCTGGGCTGGCAAATGGTGCTTGGAGATTCGTGGTAACCAATGTAACAGGACACACATGCACTACTCATGTAAGTTTAACTTCTTTATTTAGAGAATGTGAGTTGAACTTCTTATTTTGTTGTACAAAAGGTAAAGGAGGAATTGGTGTGCAGAAATTATATTGACTGCGCAATTGTTTCCTGAATTTTTTGAGTAGTACTCCACAATTATGTGGTAGCATTTCCATCTCTTTCCATATTAAAAATCAAAGTAAACTCAAGGTAATGGTGATCATATGGTCAAAGAAATTTAGCAAAGTCCCCTGCTTTGGAGTTTGTGTGCTTTCATATTTTCAGCTTGTCTGTTCATTTGGCTATTTTCCTGAGGATAGACTTCAAAATTGTCATCATATTTACCTTGACCTTGTTACATGGGCTCCTAATCTGAGAGATGGGATCTTTGACACTACTTGTTTTTTCTGCATCATCAGATTTACCGTGAACTTGAGGATTCCAGCACCCACAAAGTGGTCTATCATTCAATCTCTGTGCGAGCCCCTCTACATGGAGTTCCAGTAAGTGCAGCCTACAAGCCCTTGGGAGCTCTTGAGCGAAAACGTCTCTCCGCCAGGAATAGCAACACTACTTATTGCTATGATTTTCCACTTGTGAGTATTCTTGTACTATTCTATGATTCCAGTTGATGACAGAGCTTCGCTTTACTTGAAGCAGCTTGGGTTAACTTGGTTGACAAAAATTACTCTGCAGGCGTTCCAGACAGCTCTAGAGATGGCTTGGGCATCCCATTCTCCGAATGACAACAACATCAAGAATAAGATGCTTCTCAAAGTAACCGAGCTCAAATTTTCTGATAGAAGTGGCAGCTGGGGAACCCCTCTAGTCCCTGTAGACCCCGAGCCTGGGAGTAATGATTTTGGGATGGTAGCTTGGTGCATGGAAATGGCTACTCCTGAGTTCCCTTCTGGGAGAACAGTTCTCGTTGTCTCAAACGATGTCACCTTTAAAGCAGGATCTTTTGGCCAAAAAGAAGATGCATTTTTCCATGCAGTCACTGATCTTGCATGTGCAAAGAAATTGCCTCTAATTTATTTGGCAGCCAACTCCGGTGCACGTCTGGGAGTAGCAGAGGAAGTGAAAGCTCGCTTCAGAGTTGGTTGGTCAGATGAATTGAATCCTGAGCGTGGTTTCCAGTACTTATATTTGACTCCCAATGACTATGCTGAGATTGAATCATCTGTGATAGCACATGAGCTGAAGCTGGCTAATGGAGAAACTAGATGGGTCATAGATACCATTGTTGGGAAGGAGGATGGATTAGGAGTAGAAAATTTGACAGGAAGTGGGGCCATTGCTGGTGCTTATTCTAGGGCATACAAGGAGACCTTTACCCTTACTTATGTGACTGGCAGAACTGTTGGTATAGGTGCTTATCTTTCTAGGCTTGGGATGCGTTGCATACAGAGGCTTGATCAACCAATAATCTTAACAGGTTTCTCTGCCCTTAACAAACTTCTTGGCCGTGAGGTTTACAGTTCCCACATGCAACTTGGAGGTCCGAAAATTATGGCAACTAATGGAGTGGTTCATCTGACCGTTTCAGATGACCTTGAAGGGGTTTCATCCATCTTGAAGTGGCTAAGTTTTGTTCCTCCTTATGTTGGTGGTCCACTTCCAATCTGTAAACCCTTGGATCCCCCCGAAAGGCCTGTTGAGTACTTTGTGGAGAACTCATGTGATCCTCGTGCTGCCATTCGTGGTGTCTTGGATAGTAATGGAAATTGGGTTGGCGGTATTTTCGACAAGGATAGCTTCATCGAGACACTTGAAGGCTGGGCAAGGACTGTGGTAACAGGACGAGCTAAGCTGGGAGGCATCCCTGTGGGAATTGTAGCAGTCGAGACTCAAACTGTAATGCAAATCATTCCTGCGGACCCAGGTCAGCTGGATTCCCATGAGAGAGTGGTCCCACAGGCTGGACAAGTATGGTTCCCGGATTCCGCCAGCAAGACAGCTCAAGCAATTTTAGATTTCAACAGAGAAGAACTTCCTCTTTTTATCCTGGCTAACTGGAGAGGTTTCTCAGGCGGGCAGAGAGACCTTTTTGAAGGGATCCTGCAAGCCGGGTCAACAATAGTCGAGAACCTTAGAACATACAAGCAGCCTGTATTTGTCTACATCCCCATGATGGGTGAACTCCGTGGTGGGGCATGGGTGGTTGTGGACAGCCAGATTAATCCAGACCATATTGAAATGTATGCCGAGCGGACGGCCAAAGGGAATATCCTTGAACCAGAGGGGATGATAGAGATCAAGTTTAAGACCAAGGACCTTATAGAGTGCATGGGTAGATTGGATGAAGAGCTGGTCGGACTGAAGTCAAAGCTGGAGGAATCTAGAAGGGCTGGTGCTCTTGATGTGGTCAATTCACTGCAGCAGAAGATTAAAGCCCGAGAGAAGAGCCTCTTGCCCGTGTACACACAGATGGCCACTAAATTTGCTGAACTGCACGACACTTCATTGAGGATGGCTGTGAAGGGGGTCATCAGAGAAGTCGTTGACTGGAAAACCTCTCGCTCCTACTTCTACAGAAGATTGCATCGAAGAATTGCCGAAGCCTCACTCATCAAAACTGTGGAAGATGCAGGGGGCAATCAGCTCTCAAGGACATCTGCATATGCCTTCATGAAGAGCTGGTTTTTGAATTCTGAGGTGGCGAAAGGTAGAGAGGATGCATGGAATGATGATGAATTATTCTTCACATGGAAAGATGATACGAGAAATTATGAGGACAAGTTAAAAGAACTGCGGATCCAGAAAGTATTGCAGCAATTGACAGATGTTGGTAGTTCAGAGTTAGATTTACGAGCTCTTCCTCAAGGTCTCCTTGCCCTTCTAGACAAGGTACAGCCCAAATCATGCTTAATCTTTGGTTTCTGCAGATGTATGTGTATCTCTGTTAAATGTGCGTGAATGTGCATGTCAAAGAGCTCAATCGAATTCTTGTTTTCCAATTAAATGCAGATGGAGCCATCGAGCCGAGCTAGTTTGGTTCAAAAACTTCTCGAGGTGCTCAGTTGAACATCATGACTGCACATCACCAAAATTTCGCCTCATTTTGGCGCGCAAACTCGGTGAAACCTTTGATTGTTATCAGCTACATGAATAACTCGTCCACATTGTGGATGAGATGTAGATCCCAGGACTAGTGCCCACCGGTATGCTTAGTGTAAATCTAGGATGTAGGGTTAAATTGGGTTTTTTCAATGTTAAGGGAGAGGAGGTGGCTCGTTTTGCAGGTTGTCTTTCGTTCATGGCTTGAACCATGTCATTATTTCCAATTTCTGTAATTATATTGTCAATAAATAATGTAATAATTTATTTTCCCACATATGATCTCTTATCTGCTCATTTGTTGCCACGAAACTAGCATCATTAATATGGTCTTTCACGCATGACAAACATTACAAACACTGCAGAATGAACGGCTGAGGTTCCAACTGGGAGAGAAAGGCAACAGTGGATCCGATGGGCAAAAGCCACCAAAAAAAAAAAAAAACTATAAATTTATACAAACGCACTCGTCAAAGTGCTGTCAATGACAACCTTTAAAATTCTGCCTAAATAAGCTCAATGTGATATTTTTGCAATACCAAAAATCTCAAATTTATACTAATGCAGTTATCCTCAATCAAAGTACTGTCAGTGAGAACCTTTAAAAATCTGTCTAAATAAACTCTAGTATGGTGCTTGTAAGCTTCGTATGATTTGAGTGAAATAAAAATAACGTTGTTTTGTCTAAAAAAACATTTGACAGAACTTTAACGGAGAGTAATGTATCACATAAGTACGAGTCTAGAGTTTTTTATGCTACAAATAAAGTTTTGGGTAAATGTATTGAGCATAATTAGGATTTTTAATATTATAAAAAATTTAATATAAATATATCAAAATGGACATAATTGAGGTGATGGTGCATTTCTTTCTTAAAGATAACATCATATGATAATATCATAACACCAAAAAGTGGGAACACTATCTCTTATCAGCGCCCTTTTCATGCACCTATCTTTGGAAGACGATGTCTACTAGACATCCACTTGACCACTAACATGATAAGGACCCAAATTTCCACTGCTCAGCTAAGGGCTGGGCAATGAACTCTACTCTCATCCTCTTCAATTGTCCATTCTTGACAAAACTAATTCCTCAAGCTTCTTCCACCAGTTTCGGAGAGCAAGAAGAAACAGCCTCCGCAACGTTGAGGAATATCCTGTCCTCGCCGATTAAGTTTGCGAAACCCGACGAGTGGAGCTTGTCGATGACCACTGGTCCAGGGTTCGCCAGGACAAGCTGTGCAAATACAGAAACAGAAAGAAGTTCCAGGTAAGGATTCATGCGTACTGCTCTCTCCCAGAACACTTCGTTTTAAGGAAATCTTTTATATGCAAATGAGTACAGGAAGTCCGAAATGTTCACCTGAATATCTCTCTTTTGAAGACTCTTATACAGCTCTTCCAAGGCATGGATGCCACTGGTGTCGATGTCGGTTACGGCTGGGGTTTAGGGAAAAAAGGAAAACATATTAAAATCGATGCACATAGACATGGCAAGATGCGATGCGATTCTTTCACTGGAGTAAAGGGATATTGAGAAATTGAACTGAAGAGCACTTACGTGACATTTCGGCTAGCAAGAACTTTATTTGCGGTAGATAAGCTGCTTTTAGTTGTTCCTCCTCATCTCTCAACCACCTCAGTATCCTGGAAAACTATTTAAGCTTAGCAAGAATTTATGAACGTTGTGCTAGGACAAACATTCTGTTTCCCTCATATGATATTTGTCAAGTCGCTATTAATCAATTCCAGTCAAGAGCTCCATCTTGGCAAAATCTAAAAATTTAGGATCTTCTAGTCCCGGCATGTCGAGCTGTATATTATATCCATCGACTTGTCCATATTTTATATTTCGTTCTTAGAATGCCAAAGATAGGAATTTTTAACTTCTATTACTTCCAGGACATATGGACGAGTTTCTTCCCTTACATTCAATTTCCTGCGGGTCATGTCCAAGTAAAGTAATGATAAGGTTATTTTCACAGAACGAAGAGTGAAATAGGTTGGAAGAAAAAATTCACGATCACATCTGTCTCGTGTTCTTAAGCCCACCTTTTTGCCTTTACGCATGTAGAAACTAAAAGAAAGGAAAGGAAAAAAAAGAGATGGGTTAAAAGGAAGATAAAGAAAAGCAAGATGGTGCAGTTACCTCTCTTTGATGTAATTAGAGTTGGAGAAGTATATAGCAGAATCAACCCTGACAATCAAAATGCCAGGAACCTTCATTGCATCTGGGTACTGTTGGATGTTTCTGTATACTGCCGTTTGAGGTATCTTTCCTAGGATTGCTGTTCTTGGTCTCGTAACTTGTAAAAGGATTTTAGCAAAGGAAATCGCAACCTGTGGCCAAATAATGAAGGGATAATACATAGAGTTCAAAGAACAGATTGGCCACAATTTAGCATCTAAAAGGAAACCAAACTCCTGCTTCTTACCGCAATTAGGAGACCTATCTCAACAGAAACGAAAACTACTCCTAGGAATGCCCCAAGACAAGCCACAAAGTCGAGCTTGTCAATCTTCCAAATGAGAATCGCTGCGTCGTAGTCAATTAGGCCAATGACAGCTGAAATAATGATGGCCGCGAGAATTGCATTTGGCGTGTACTTAAAGAGAGGGGTGATGAATAACAATGTTAGGAACACAACGAAGGACATGATGATGTTGGAGACCGCAGTGTGGCACCCTGCCATGTAGTTCACTGCCGAGCGGGAGAATGAACCTGCAACAGATTTTGTACTCACTTTTAGTATCAAGGAGAATGATAATCTTTCCAACTTACTGAAAAATGTGATGGGTGATGGTATTAAATCTATGTTGGACATATAATTTCTTACCAGTTGCAACGTAGCAAGAAGTCATTGAGCCGACAATGTTCATTGTTCCTAGTGCAACCATCTCTTTGTTCCCATCCAGTTGATAGTCCTTCATGGCTGCAAACGTCCTTCCAATTGCAATTGCTTCCTGTTTTGTAGAGCCATAGAGAAGATCAAATAATTAGTTATAAACTTAGAATCACAATGACCACTTACAAATTACATAAACATGAAAAGGAGGAGGAGGAGGAGGGAGGATTCCCTTACCGTTAATGCAACCATACCAGCCACGATACCAATCCTGAAGCCTTTCAGAAGATAATCCCCAGTGAAATATATTTCTTTCACAGATGGGGGATTGATTCCCTTCTCTATGTTCTTCACCTGCATATTTCACTCAAAATGTTAGCAACTGTTACTACAATCTGACTTCTTAATCATCAGCATCAGTATGATATTATCATCAATTAGATCATCAGCTAGTTAAGCTCTAAGAGTCAAGGAGTGGGGAACTCTTACAATTTGAACACCATGCTTTTCTGCGTGCGTTATGTACACAAAGAAAGTAGCCAAAATGACTGATATCAAAGGAGCAATTGCAGGAACCCAGAAAAATTTCTTGTTCTTCTTTCCCTGTTTATCGCACCCATTGCCCAAGTAAGAAAAGAGTTGAACAACACATATATGTATTACTTGAATGAAACTGAACGTATATATACTTACAATGTACTTGGCAAAGAGAAGAAAACCCAAAAATGATGCTCCAATCACTATGGTCTGCCAATTCCACTGAAACAGAACAGCTTACCTTTTAGTGATCTAACCCAGGAATGAATTTTTTAAGAGAGAGAGAGAGAGAGAGAAAGAGAGAAATTACTCCATGATGGACTGATCCCCAAACCGATTGCATAACTGATATAATATCAGTCTTTTTCGTGAATTTTGTTATGCCGAGAAAACCTTTAAGCTGCTGGAGTGCGATAGTAATGGCAGCTCCACCCATGAAACCAACGATGGCAGCATGTGATAGGAAATCAATCAAGAAACCCAACCTAAAGAAAGAAACCTTTAGCCCTTGGACATGACACTTCCAACATCATGACATAGATGCCTTTCCATGAGGAGAAAATAGAAGACGTAGAAAGACAGAGCTCCGTTTGAGAACCGAGAAGCAAGCTATAATCGTACCTGAAGAAACCAAGGGTGGCTTGAGTTATCCCCGCGAAAAAAGTTGCTGTGAAGGCAAGTCGGCGATACTCAACTGGATTTTTTGTCGGATCAATCTCACTCTGCAGCAGTGTTCCCAACAAAAGAGACACCACGGCAACTGGTCCAATGGCTATATCTCTTGAGCTACCCATTAAGGCATATATTAATGGCGGAACAAAACTGCTATCTGAAAACACGCAAGACATCTAGATATCACTTTTGGCAGCTCAAGAATGTTGGAGGAAAGGATCAGTTTGAGAGCATCAAGCAGTTTAGAGTCTATAGCCTATAGGTAAGTGTTCACTTACAAAGTCCATACTGCGGATCCAAATTCGCAAGCTTTGCATACCCAATGTCCTGTTTTTCCATTGAGTGAAGCATTAATGATGTTCTATTTAACTTTTCCGATATATAAAAAGACTTAAAATTTTTATCTACCTGCGGAATGCAAAGACTTGCAATGGTGAGTCCGGCAATAACATCTCCTTTGAACTTTTTAAGATCATAACTTCTTCCCCACTCAAGAATAGGAAAGATGGCCTGAATTCCTAGAACCAACTTCCGAGACTGAGGCTGGTCCTTGAAAGGTCGTAGAGGGTCATCAGCAAAGAATGTTTCTTTGAGAGTGGATGCAAATTCTTTGAAGAGTTTCTGCCGGGGAGGGACTCCCACTTTGTGAAAGTGATGCTCATTTTGCGAGCATTGGCTCACCGATGACTGTCTTTTAGTATTGATTTCTTTCACTTCATTCTTCCCATCGCCCAAAGGACCGACGGAAGCCATGGGCAATGAATTCGACTGCGTTCAGGACATTAATAAAACAGATAGAGATTCTCATAAGAAGTTGAATGCTGAATTACTCTTTCAAATAGCAAAGCTAATGAACAAAAACTCCAAAACTATATGAAAACGATCCTAACTTTGTTGTCTCAGCACTTTTCCTTGATCAAGCAACCACTAGTACTTCATGTCTACGGTACCGTTGTAAGTGAGAAGAGTAAAATTCAGACTTACAAAAGAGGATAGCTGGTTAGATTGAAGAAGAAGGAGGTGGAAGCTCTAAAGTTCAAAAGCTCAACCAAGTGAACCGCCTGGAAGCTAATATGAAGAACTACGGCCAAAGTGTAAGAAGATGGTGATCTGAATGGGAAAGCCCATATTGATGTGTGAGAAGCCTGGGAAGCAAATTCCCGCTTAAATAAGTTATAAGGAAAACCGGGTCAAACTTTCCTGAGAGAGAGAGAGAGAGAGAGAGAGAGAGAGAGAGGAGTTAGCCACCGCCCGTCTGATATTATGAACCTAAATCTCTTTGTTGTCACATTCATAGAAGACATAGAGAGGAAGTTAAAGTTTTCTGCTATATTGATTTATCAGGCATGGATTATTCTACGCCCCTGAAATTGATGGTAGGCAATTGATGATCATCCCATTATAGTTCCCGTGGCTTCTCGAGATAGCATAAAGTGTCCTTTCAGAAGGTGTTGACTCAAAAGGCATAATAATAGGCAGCCACTGGAGAAGTTTGAAGAATCGAACTAAACTTGTTCCCACTTCAACCCCACCAGCCACTTGGAAAGAGCGTGCTGAATTAAGAGCATTGGTTCAAAACTCATGCCTCCTTATGTACTTGGACCTATGGAACTGCAACAACTCTTTAATAAGAACCAAGAACAAGTTCGTATCCGAGAGTTGAACCTTTGAATTGAACCTGTAGGTCATCCTTTTTGGCCCAAAGAAAGAAACCCTTTTTTACTCGGGCCCGTTTGGTGTGAGAAAACCTTTTTCACTCGACCACCATCATATGTGTTAGGTTCATCCCAATTAAATATATATATATATACAGTAAAGTAAGACGACCACAGTACGATCCGCCGGAAATTGACGTGTACCCGTTCGTCACATCAGTCAAGAAATGAATCTAGTCAAAACGCCCTCTTTTTTTTTTTTTTTTTATTTCACAAGAACGGGCAAACCTAAAAACCCTATCGGATCTAAAACAGCGACATGTTCTCGTGTCCTCTTGCTTCTCCAGAGGCTTATAATAAAACATAAAAACAAAGTGATCATCTTCTGAACGAAAGCGCATGCGCTTGTGCGAGGGGAATAAAGTAATCCTTACCTCCTTCGTAAGCTTCTCACGACCACCGTCGATAGTGGGTGGCAAAGAAAGAAAGAGACTTCCGCTCAGACCCTACGCACGCACCGAGAGCCCTCCCCTTCTCCAAACCCTATTCTTGACGATCAGATCAGAATCTCCGGCACTGTAGGACTCAGATGGAAGACTTCTCGAAAAGAAACAATAGACAAACACAAAGACTTGTCAAAGGCTCTGTGCACATAATTGCTGAGTAAGAAAAATGAGAATAAAAAAAGCACGAACCCACCACCATTTATTACCGTTCTTTCGTCAGGGTCTCCCCCAACCGCACTTCACCGCTCCCCGGTATCGGCGAGGATTCATCGCGCGCGATGAACTTGTCCACAAACACGAGGAAGGTTCACGGAAGAGACTCGACGTCCACGTTCACCGAACCCCCTCACGAGTCCTGAATTAGCCTCGGCCAACCTCGCTGGACAGATTGACCAGAACGAGAAAGTGGGCTTGTTCACTGAACCGCACAGAACACACTCGAACGAGCGCAAGCTGGCTTTGCCAGATACAACCCCCAAAATGGGAAGACAATCTTCCCGATTTCTTTCCTCTTCCGTTTCGGTGGTTACCGAGAAACTAGGCGCTGGACGAAGCTCTCGGCAACCGGATTGAGCAGACGGGAAGAGGAGAAAAGAAGCAAGAATCGAAGGGGCTTGTCTTATATAATGCACGCTCGACGACCCTCGATCGAGAACGCCGCGGGGTCGTTTTCGTCCGAGATATGCGCGTCGTTTTTTCGCTGCTGCCGGTCGCCGAGGTTTCCCTTCGCGCGCGGGGGAGGCGGCGGTGTTTTTCTGAATTGCCACGGCCCACGTGGCGGCGGAGAAGTCGGATGCGTGGACTTTGACTTCAGCTCGATCTCGACTCGATGGGCGGGGCCCGCACGTGCGGCGGGGTTTGGACTTTGGATCCGGACGTGTTGACGGCCCGGTTCAGTTGCCCCCCTCCCCTCGGGTCGCGGGGCGGATCGGTCGGGAGATTCGCGATCGCTCGCCACAGTCGCGACACGTGGCACTTGCCTCGTTACTTTCTCCTTTTTTTTTTAATTTTATATTTCTTTTCACTCAAATTAAAATCAGGCGATCTGGTTTTTAACCGTGCTCGATGAGGAAAAAATATTTCTATCTTCAATGCATTATCGTGCATGTTATGGGGACGACCGACGGATTGTATGTTGCTATATTTCTTTATATTTATGTCTTATCGATGATGCTATTGGGGGCGAGTGTGAACCGACGGTACGCTTTATTAATGCTATAGGTGAATATTCTCCCATCAAGTGAATATAATTTAAATCGGACATTTCGTTGTGGACGAGAACTCTTATGGTCACTTTTGCAAATAGGGGCAAAAAGCATGCATCTTTCGTCGCGGCGTGAATTTTCCACAAAATTTGAACCTCTCGAATGATGTACGGGAATTTCTTTTAGTACTGACAATTCGTGCGAATTGCGACATTCTAAGTAATATTCAGAAATTAAAAATTCCGAAGATGCCACATTTTCATGCTTTTTATTCATGCTCGAAATAAATAAAAGCACGGGCGAAAGTGGATGCTCCGGTCGCCGCACTTAAGGACCATGTACACTGAGCCTTTGCAAGATTGACTACAATTTATTTTGAAATGTCAAATGAATGTTATTCTCCATCCTAAGAATTAAAGATAATTCGAAATATGTGAATATTGACATTTAAAGAGCCACAGCGAAAAAAAGGTTGAGAGAGATGGAAATTTAGTTGGCTAAACTAAAATTTGATTCATTTGTGGCTTTTTGGGACCATTTAAATGCATACTTACTGATGCAATAACTGTTTTAGAATTTGGGGTGATTGGTTTCAAGGTAGCCTTGTTTTTACCTTGGAATCGAGAACTAGACCAAAAGGATTAGTCCCCAATTTGTAGAATTGTACTAGACCAGATCTAGTATAGTTAGGTTTTTGAGTGAATCGAGCAACTGATGTGATTTTTTCCTTTCTTTTTCTCCCTATTTCTTGACTGGAATGGAAATACAAGAACTAGACAAGAGATTGAAAGGAACATTGTTTTTGAACTCTTGCCGGGAATGGACCACTCTTGCCGTGTCTCCATGACCATCTATTTTGTTCTCTTTCTCTTTCGGCAATAATGAAAAAAAGGTATTAGTTTGGTCAAAGCGATTCAAATGATTCGATTCACACGTGGAATATGGAACCAAACTGATTAACACTAGTTCTAAATTTTAGTAATTGGGACCACCCAAAACCAGCCGACTCGATTCAGTTCTCATGCTCACTCCTAATCAAAACGTAATTGGTTCTCTTATTGATGTCATTTTTCAAAAAATACAGATCGAATGCAACAACCCCCTTCAACACCCCCCAAAAAAAAAAAAAAAAAGAAAATCGTCGCTGAAGACATGACAGATTAAGTAAATCGTGTTATTATATATTATTGAAGCTGAAATCGTAGACCACTCAAGAAGACGGCATCGCTCCAATTTTTCAAACTGATGTTGTGAATTTCTTCAGCGTGGAAAAATGAGCAACGTCGGCCCAAATTACAAGCTACTTCAACGCAATCATAATCGTTCTTTATTCTTTTATTTGGACATGCTTCTCATTCACAGAGCAGATTCTCCTCTTACGTGCGATCTAATTCAAACCATTTCACATGGTTAGGTTCATGGAAACTTAAATTAGATGAACCAATTATTTCAGAAGTCCACAATTAACATTTTTTTTTTTTTACAAAACTTTGACCAGCTATTGAACTTTGACCCGCAATTGCAATTGCAGCACACGAAATACAAATCAATGGATTGGCACAATCTCACGTCATAACATACGTGCTAATATTATTCTAAATTAATATATGCATCTATTATTGGTTTCAACTACCCAGATAATGAGAGTACGCGTGGCAAAAGGTTATTACCCTTTCCTAAGAAAAATTAGACAGCACTGTCAAGATGAACTGTAATTATCAGGTCGGTGACAGTTGGTACCATATCGTTTTCTCTCTTCCAAATCTCATGGAAACTCCGAATGGGTCGATGACTAATTTGCAAGGGGTATTTAGCGATTCGCTTAAGATCAATTTCGATTTCAAATCATGTTTACGTTTCCGCTTGTTTCACATAAAAGGAAAGATTTGACAAACATCTTCACAAAGATAATCGCCCGTATCTCTCACAATAAGTAACCGAAAAAAAATATTTTCCTTTTGTTATCGTAAATATTAAAAACATTGCTCATCACTCATTTTTATAAAGGACATAAGCGATAATTTTAATTAAAAACGTTTTTCAAATTATTCGTGGAATGTCCATGACATGTCAAGAGAGGCAGGTTTTTGGGTAATCCAGCCCAAGCTCCAAACGGTCGGCCCACTGGGCCTTGAATCTTTATCTTCAGTTCGTTTTAAAGGCCCGCCTACTCTCCAAGATCAGCCCTGCACTCAAGAGTCTTTTCACACAGAGGAGAGAGAGAGAGAGAGAGAGAGGTAGAGAGAGAGAGAGATGGGGGCAGAAGAAGGTGAAGAAGAGAAGAGGGAGACGAAGCCGAACCCGATTTCGGCGGCCCAATTCCTGTCCTGGAAGCGCCGGAAGGTTCGTTCCCCTCCGCGCTTGTGGTGTCTTCCTCTCTTGTTCATCTTTTGTCGATGAATCCTGCCTGCCGGAGCTGATCAAGAACGTTCTCGCTGCATTCGCCACCCCCTAAAAATTATACATTGAAATTTAACGAGGGAGGTGAAGTCGTTATCTTTTAGTGGTTTGATGGGTTCCCCGAGTTGTGTAGTTTTTGACATGGGTTTTGGCAACTTTCGTCCAAGTTCGAATTTTTACATTGCAGAAAGGAAAGGACACGTTTTGCTGGCGAGTTCTCATGACGGAGCTGCAATTAGGTTTCGGATGCTCCTAGGTGTTTGAAATCATGTTTGATTCGTTGTGTTTGAAAGCTTGCCGTTCTGTACTCATGTGTTTTAGGGAAGTAATTGATTGTGTCATTTACAGTTGTTGCTGTTTTATGATGGACTTTTGTGTGGGAGATTTGGTTTTTTGGTTCAAGGTTCTCATCCTAGAGAAAGAGAATGCATTTTAAATTTTTGACGGTTGATCATGTGAGCGTGAGGATTAGTATTAGCATTTCCAAGCTACTACTATTCTTGTTTTGAATTTTACAGATATATTTACAATATATTTTCCTATTGCTGGTTGTCGTTTTTTGGGTCCATTTGTAGCTGAAAGATATATGTTTATTAATGTGCTTGAAGGAAGCTGATTTATCATAAGAAAAACGAGTAATACTTAGGTATTTTCTCAGTTTTTCCTGGGCCAAACTTTACTAGTATTCCTCGAAGTTTGTGTGGTATTTCATAGACTTGTCGATCAGCTTCCTTCAAGCACATTAAGAAACAATAATTCTTGCAGCTACAAATGGACCCAGAAAACCAAAAAAGCCATCAATGCAATAGTAAAATATTTTGATAAAATATATATGGAATATTTTCATGCTGCAGTTAGAGTCCTAACATCCGATAAAACCAACAACACTACTGGCTTGGAAACGCTAGTACTAGAAATCAACTGTCAAAAATCTTAGATGCATTCTCCTCCTCTAGAATGAGAATATTGATGATATAGACTCCTTGCAATCCTGATATCCATATGAATGAGAAAACCCATCTCTGGCAGATAATTCCATCATAAAGCAACAACAATTGTCAATGACAGAGTCAATAAATTACCTAAATTCCATCATAAAGCAACAACAATTGTCAATGACAGAGTCAATAAATTACCTAATGATGTGACTACAAAGCAATAAGCTTTCACATATAGTGAATCAAGGGCCAGGACCAACATGTTTTCAAATACCCTGCTAATTCTTGCTTGGAGCATCCTAAACCTAATTGCAGTCCTGTAATAAGAACTCATCAACAAAATGGTCCTTTTTGACAATTGCATATAGTTTTGATATTAGCTAATGTAAATTTGAACTTTGATTAAAAATGCTATAACCTTAACAACTTCACATGATATCACCATACAAACAACGTCAAGGGAAAGGATCCTTCTCTTGAAGGTAATAACTGGTTTGTAGAGACTATCATGCTGAAAGTTATAATTAGGGTATTAGGAAAATCGGGTTTATAAGTTAGAAATTCATTCAGGGTTTTGGTCTCTATATTTTAGCTTTGTGGTTGGAGAATTGGCTGAATCATGTGGAGAGTCTATCGGTACTTAATCCTGTAATCAGTTGCACTACAAGCATAAGTCTAAATGAGAAATATAACTTTTCTCTGGTCCTAGATTATAAGTTGGTTGGTGAGTGTTTAAGGTTGCTGGACGGACTTGAATTGGGAGACAGCGGTGTTTATTCTTTGAGGGTGACAGATCTCTTTGCTGCCTGTGTCCATATTTACCTAACATTCAGATTTTGGTGATCAGCGTAAGTCATTGCCTTGGATATGAGAGTTTGTTCTGCTTTTGTGTGTATGTGTGTTCAGGAAAAGTTTTAAAAAGTTTAAGCATGCATTAGGAAGGAAGGGTAGTGGAAATTATCGGGGTTTCAGACGACTAATATGTGTGGGCAAAGTCACGCGTGTGCTGCAGCCTCTATTGCAGCAGCACATGGTAATCAAGGGGACTTAAACTTCCATGTAAGAAAGCTCTCATAAATAGCATTATTTTTCCGTGAGAACTACATCTATTTGTTTTCTTATTATGTATAGTGAATCCATCAGCCATTCTATCTCCTAGAAATTGGAGCAGCAAAATGGGACAACATAATAGTTTGCATGTTACATCTGAAAATGTAAGCGTTCAACAAAATTGATGTTGGAACCAAAGGCGGATTAATGTATTGGTTTGTTGGAGCTACTGTCTTCGTTCACCTTTCTTATACGTTCAATTAATCGAAGTTTTTGCATTTTTTTTATTTATGCTCCATTATCTTGGCCAAGAAGAAAAGCTATGCGCCCTTCAAATATCTCAAAAAATATGTAGCTAAGTCCATGCCAAAGGTTTTCTTTGGAATTTGCCCCCACAAGTTAATAAAGCATAATGAACTTTTTATATTGTGGAACTGTTATTTCTAAAATATTCAAAACCTGCATAATGCCATTTATATCTGACTTTATAAACATGCAAGTATTATATTAGCTACGGAACTAATGTTCTTGATTGCTTTGTAATTAGGTTTTTCCTGTGCAAGGAAAAAAAATTTAGATCTGTCCCTGGTTGGAACACACTGTGATTTGCTTGCGCGTACATGTGACTATCTCCAGTTCCTTCTGTATGCATGTGTTTTGGGCTTTGTTGTCTACTTTGTCATTAGCTTTAGAAACTACTATATAACATGTAGCGCATCGTATATCTCGAGTGAGAGAAGTCTCTGTTGATTTTGTTCTCTTATCCTTTAATCATCAAGGTTGTAGTTAATATGGGGACTGATTTTGTTGAGAGAAGTCTCTGTTGGTTTTGTTCTCTTATCCTTTAATCATTGAGGATGTAGTTAATATGGGGACTGATTTTGTTGAGGATCAGGTTACTGTCTGAGAATTGTTTTATCCAATAAGAAATTCCTTTGCACTGTCACTTGGTACTTTTATACTGCCATTATCTGATCCAATATGTCATGCTATGTTGTGAAGTAACAGCAAACAAATGCTGTTTTAATCATGAAAATTGACATGCAGCTCCAGCAGTTCAATTAACAAGGTTAGTGGCTGCTGGAGTTGGGTTGTTGAATTTCTTGTTGTTAACGTTGGCAATGCTGTTATGTTCTAGCCTCTTCCATCTTCACCATTTCTTGTTTTGCTAACTTTTTAGTTGTTATTTCGCATTGTATATTCCTTGTAAGTGTTAACAATTTGCCAATATCTATTTTGATGAAATTGATGCTTCTGTCGTTGTAATCCAGTCGGAGGTTGAAAATCTCCTTTTCTTTGTTTCTCTTATTCTCCTTCATTAGGACTTGTTGGTGAATTGCAGTGTGCTGGGCAATCAATCCTTCCTTGAATGTAACTGATTAAGCTATTCCTACATATATAAAAACCAAAGTTTCCCCCTAATTTGGACGTGTTACACAGACAAATAATGTAACCAACATTAATCAAACTGTTCCGTTGCACCACGAAATTCAAAGGCTCAAAGTCATTCCTCTCAATGTAGGATGCTGAAGCGTCGGCAAGGAAAGCTGAATCTGCGAGAAAGCGTTCTGAGGATATAGCTACAGGAACTGTGCAAATGAACGGGCGGGAGCTTTTTCTGCATGAACCTTGGGTATTCGATAACACTCAGTACTGAAGATTGGGTTGACTCCTGTGCACGATATGCATACTTTTTATTGAAAGAATGGATTGCTGCAAGATATATAAGTTCTTCATGGATGCATCTTGTTTACTTAAGAGTTGACATTCCCTTTTTTTTTGGTAAGAATTATTATTATTTTTTTTGGTAAGAATGTAAATTTCATTGGTAGTAGCCAATTAGGTTGTTAATTTTCCTTAAATTTAGATCTTGCGATGGTCAAATTTTAACTTTTTCCCTAGCCCAACCCTTAAATTTTCACGGGAAAAGTACCAAAAAAGTCGTAAACCTATTACATTGATACCAATTCAGTCATAAAATTTTCAATCGGACAAATTTAGTTTTAAACCTTTTAATATTGGTATCAATTCAGTCTATCTGGCCAATTTTGGCTGGTCAGCGCTAATGTAGACATGTTAACGTTGCAATTTTTATGATTTTTTATAATTATTTTTCGAATTTTTTATTAATTTTTTTTTTTTTTCCTTTTCTTTTCTCCCTTCTTCCTCCTTGGATTGTTCTGACAATGGCCGGCGAGGGTTGCGGCCCTTGTCCGACCTCTCCTAGGGCCACCGACAACGCGGCTTCGCCTGGACCTAGGCTAGGCTAGCCTCACCCTAGCCTTGTTGTGGGTGAAGGCAGCCTTGCCCGCGGCTGGTAAGGCCATGGCAGCCATCGCCAGGGCAGAGGCAAGGGCTGCTAAGCCCTCACCAGCTGCCGGCAAGGGCTTCGTGGCCCTTGCCCAGTGGCCGAAACAATCCAAGGAGGAAGAAAGGGAGAAAAGAAAAGGAAAAAAAAAAAAAAAAAGAAAGAGGAAAAAATTAATAAAAATTAATAAAAATAATAAAAAAATCATAAAAATTGCTATGTCAACGTTCGGCCATCAGTTGACGTTCACGTCAGCGCCAACCGACCAAAATTGGTCGGATAGACTGAATTGGTATAAATATTAAAAGGTAAATGATTGAATTTGTTCAATTGAAAAGTTTATGATTGAATCGGTATTAATGTAATAGGTTTAGGACTTTTTGTTACTTTTCTGAAGTTTTCACAATATGCGTAAGTCGACATGTCGATTTACATGTGAATTTTTTCTTTCACAAAGTTCGAACTATAGCAAAGAAGTTACATTTTTTTGTACTTTAAAAGCACAAACAGATTTTTCAAATGCTACTAAGGTGTCTACATACACAGTGGTAGTAGCCAATTATATAGGAAAAATGAAAGAGGCAAAAGCAAGGTCAAGAGAGCATAATCCTAAGACTAATTTACAAACACATGGTAGCTTGTGGAGCATAGCAAATATGAGACTCCATCGAGGAAAATTATAAGGCGCGGCAGGAAATTTGCATGCTCGTTTAATCGATCATTTCGAATGTGAATTTTCATTATGTCTAGCAACTTAAAATTTTGAGTCATACTTTCCAATGTCTAGCAACTTAAAATTTTGAGTTGTACTTTCCAATGAGTGAGTAGTCTTCCTTTGATATTGTTCTTTCGAAAGAGAATTACCAAAAAGATCCTAAATCAATTGCACTTGAGTCAATTCAATTATAAATATTTTAGTTGTGTTAATTGAATCATCAATATTTTTATATTTTGTCAATTTAGTTAATTCGGTTAATTTTGATTGGAAATTATTGACATGAACGTCAAGCGTTCTATGTGGTGTAATCCAGCGATGACATTGACATTTTTAAATAATATATATTTTTAATTTTTATTTCTATTCTTTTTCTTTACTTTTCTTTTTATTGAATTAAGGGTGAGTAACCCTTGCTCCCGGCAAGGGTTGGGATGCCCTCACCGACATTGGGTGCAGGCGTTGCGACCTTGAACTAGGTTATCACTTGCCACAATTAGGTGTCCGGCCCTCACTTAGTGTCCACGAAAGTCAAAAGGAAAAAAATAATAATAAAAGAAAAAAAAAGAAAAGAATATTAAAATCTTATTAAAAATATTTACGTTAGCGTTGATCGTGTCACGTAAAATGACCGATGTTCATGTTAAACGATTCCTAACCAAAATTGGTCGAATGGAATCAATTGGTAAAATGTAAAAATGTTTATGACTCAATTGACATAATTAAAAAGTTTGGGATTGAATTAACAAAAATATAATAAGTCTAGCACTTTTTTTTTTTTTTGTGGATAATTTTCTTGTTCTTTGGTTGTTTGTAAGATGAGCATTAACTATCATTTTTTGGTCCTAGACTCGTTACACTCCACGGTGGATCATAGAATAAAAATTGGCAGTGAAATTCAAGACGTAGTTACTTTTTAAGTTCAAAACCCCCCAAAAAAAAAGTTTTCAAAGTAATTTGCTGTCAAGTGCAATATATGAGAGAGAGAGAGAGAGAGAGAGAGAGAGAGAGAGAGAGAGAGAGAGAGAGAGAGAGAGAGAGAGAGAGAGAGGAAGACTCTTTAAAAGAGAAGACCACCACACATTAAAGATCCTAGGAAGACCTCATGCTAGGAAACAACCATAGTTAAAGCTAGCTGCCACTTGCATGCACATATATATTGTGCTATAGCAATACATAAACATCACCAAACACAAACTGACACAAGACTCGACCATACTTTTACTATCTCACGAAAACAAATCACAAACACAAACAACTTTGAGTTGATAATTGACTCGATTTAGCCTCCTCTCTTCTCCCAATGATCCATCTCAAGCACCCCTTCGAGGCTTCCAACTGTTCCAGAAAGCGAAACACATTATAATCTTGTTTACCTCTACCATATGTGCGCTTTAAGAAGGCGAAGCTAAATATTATTAAAATACAGGATAAATATTCAAATAGCTACTTCTATTTAAGCAGTTAAAAAAAAAGAAGACCTCGGATCGGTTTGCATAGCCTGCACTTTGCGCCTTATTCTCTCAATCTCCTTCTGAAATTTCTGTAATCGAAAAACACCAATCAAAATTTCAAACGAGAATTTGCATGACATCTATTTTTCCTCTTGCATTTGGAAAACCTAATAAAGCCAGTCTTTTACCTCAAACCTGATATTCAATGCGGTGCCATTTTTATTCGAATAGAGTCACATGCACAAAAGGAAAAAAGATAAGCCAAGATCAGATCCTCTTGAGATGCATTTACACCATAAATAAATTATATATGTTCAGTAAATATGGAAAAAGTGATGGGATGTTGAACAAATTATCTAGACGATTACCATTCAAGCGCTGCAATTAATGCCTTCAGAGTACACATCCTCGTGAGCTTGTCTTGCTCATCCTGCGCGACAAATATAGATCATTAAATCAAAATTTCTTTATAAAAAAATCAGATGACTTATATCTTCTAATTTTCCACACCTCCTCTTCCATGTCATCGAACTCAGCATCATCTCTGCAGAAAGAGTCAAAAAACATTACTAATGGTTATTAATTAATGAAGCCAAGATAGCCAGAACCTTTCCTCAAGCCACCTCTCTCTTCTCAAGGAATTAACTACTTCAAGTTTTCTTTTTTCTCTTTTTTTTTTTTTATGATGTTCTTTTAGGCTTTTAGCTCTCTGGGTTTTGATCCGCACTCATACCTTCAACACCAACACTGAGGAATAAAAGGGCTTCAACAATTATCCTAGAGAAATTTTTTCATCGGCACGATTAAACCCAAATTCAAAAAGGCCAAAATCGACATGAAATAGGGTTAATTCGAAGAAAATAGTGTCAGATCTCAAGGACTAGTTCGAGGTGCGCAAGGAATAAGAACCTGTCGCTCAAGATAGGTTGTGGGGCACTAGATGAGCTAGCATCAGAAGAAGGGTTGACAAGAGATACATCGGTGTCCTGAGGAATGGGGGTTTGGAAATCCCTACTTCTCCTCGCACGTTGTTTTCTAGGCCTCACACCAGCTAGTCTCATCTTCTCCTTCACCGAGATCCCATCCCTAGCCATGGATGATTCCGACACTATCGACTCAAGCAGGAGAGGAAAAATGAGTAGGAGGGGTTTTTGCCTAATGTGAAGTGAGATCGAGTGGGCAAAATGGCTGGGTACTTATAGTAGAGAAGTGAGCTTTGGTTGCGTTTACATGTGGTGAGCGCAACTTCTCTAAATTGCATTTTTGCCTCATGCAAATTCCTCGTATGATCAAAAGTACGGATTAGATTGTCTCATGGAGTAAGGGCATGATGGGAATAACGCAAAAGAAAAGATAAAGCGAGAAATTTTCAGCAACCTCTTCTCAAAAGCATATAGCAATTTTCTATGTCTGAACTCTCCCTAATTTTTTCTCTACCCATTCAAATTAAAATATTAATAAGTATCATTATATAAAGCTAGCTCAAAGAAGATAAATAGTTTAGGCACTAAACTAAAAGAAACCTAATGGACTTATTGTTATCAAACCTAAATTGAAGTTTGAGTAGAATCGACCGGACCAGTTATTTTATTTTATTTTGAGATATGTAAAAATTCTCTTTTAGGAAATAGTCTTGTTTAAAGTTTTCTATTATTTTAGACAAGTTCTAGTAATTTGCAAACCATATGCTCAAGTAGTGGCGGTGTATCGATCTTGATAATTTACTTCCATTATTTTCATAATTGGAATTGAACAAATACTTTCTGCATTCTTAACACGATAAGTATAAAGAATAGAAATTAATGCACCGCGAGAAGTTCCAGAAGATAAGTGCATGGAAAGTAATGTCTGATATTATTCCAAATCATATAGGGTTATTTTGATCGGATGACGTATGCAAGATGACATACATAATGCGTTACACAATTTTTGAACTCATCTTTACTTTTGATTCTTATTGCTAAGTATATAGTCACGAAAATTTGAGCATGCATCCAATAAGAGAAATTCTTTGTTACAAGTTTCTCTCTCAATTTTCTTAAATAACAAGCTCGAGGTCACGCCATAGGCATAATATTATTTAAGTTTTAAATATTTATGTATTTATTTTCTAGGTAGAACACACGGAGAAATGAATATATATATACACACACGACTCGAATTTTTTGCATTTTGGAGTATATAATAGTACAAATGCGAAGTATAAATAACAATTGCCCAACGATACAACTTGGATGTCGTCTTCAGCCTTAAATTTGTTAGGACTAAATTACCCTTGACAAGAACTTCAATCTAGTTAAATTTCAGAAAAGGCCCTGGAAAAAAGACAAACTTCAAAATATATACTCCCGAGTCCCTCAAGTATCCTTTATTTACAAAAAAACACGCCCGTTACGTTTTTCAAATGCAAATAAGGACAAATATCAGGTTTGAAAAGTGGAAAACGCCTCCCCTCTTTTCCGGGCCTTCTTAAAAAGTTCCGTGCCTATTTTTCCAAATGTTTTACCAGGTGTCGATGTTCCGCCTGAATAATGTCCAACTAGCGGATGAAAATAAATGAAAGGGTAACCACACAATAGAGTCAAATTATAAAATGAAAATCATGTTTCTGCGACTTACTTAAAAGATAAACGATAACTAGGCAACCCATGGATTGGATTTGTAAATAACTGAGGGACTATGATGAAATTTAGGCTCATACATATGTCTCCTATTCATATAGCCAGTTTTTCTTTTTGTCAATATTCATGTAGCCAGTTGGCTCATTCATTACTTGTATATTGAGCTCCTAAAGGAAAGCCAATCCAAGTAGGGTTTTTAATTTGTGAGTAGATTTCCTAATTTGAATAAGCTTCCTAAAAAGAGTTTCCTATTTTGAATATGTGTAAGATGAAATTCTACTTGGTTATTACATAGTAAAGAGAAAAAGAGTGTCGTTTTTTTTTGCGAGTTTTTTGAGTGAGTTTTATGTGAGGGATTATGATATAACACTTACGAACTTTGTTTAGAGATAAGAAACACTCAAACAATCGTAAACTCTATAGTCTACATATTCATTATGGATTTATTGGCGGTTGGCTCTCTTTTTGGAATAGGTAGTGACACTTGGAATGGACCTGCAAACCTTTAGTGTTCATATTGTTTCTCTTCAATTTCCTTAGTGAATTATTCTTCTCGCGTTAGATTTGATTTGCAAGATTCATTAGCTTTCACGTTATTTCATACCATTTTATTCATCCATTGCAAAGATCTTTTCAACTATAGATCGTATGTCCCAAGTGAAGGTTGGGAAGGCACCCAAAAGCCCCTCAAAAATCGTGCTACTTTTTGGTAGAATTGGAAGCTTGGAAATTTTCCAAGTGATGAAGTCAGATGGTCACTAATGAGGGGAAGTGAGACTTTTTGGGAAAAATTAGGAAAACCTGAGGCAATTCATGACATGGAAACTAAACTAGAATACATGTCGTTGGGGTCGATGTCAAAGGAGTCGACAAAAGAGGTCATGGAGTGTGGTTTTGGAAACCAACAAAAGCGCATTTCATCATCTATGGCTTCTGCCCACAGTAGGGATTCCCTAAATCTCATTGCTTCCTGATAGGAGAATGGATCATCCTCAAGATGGTAAACAACAAAGTCCTTACCAAAACTTTTAGGAATTCTCTCTCTTGTAGATACTTTAACTGGAATTGGTTCAATAGCCAACTGTATGGAATTAGTGTTAGAATGGCCTACTTCAGATTCTATAGGAGATTTTGAACTCATATCTGTAGATTCAGAAACATTCAAGCCTTAATCTTTGAGAAATTTGTTTTCGAAGAACATTGCATCTCTAGATTCTAGCACTGTGTTAGTAGATAGATTTAAAAACCTATTTGCAGCACTATCTTCTGCACTACCTAGATATACACAAGTAATGGTTCTAGATCATACCTTAGGTTTCTTAGGATCTGGTATACTTACATAAGCAATACAACCCCAAGTCTTAAGAGTATCATATCTACAAGAGTGCTTATGTCATATCTCATAAGGTGTCGTAGACAATTTAGAGTGCAGCAACCTGTTCAAGATGTGATTAGCAGTTAGAACTGCTTCTCCCCAGTAGGAGGAAGGCAAGCCAGCCGTAAATAATATAGAGTTTAACATTTCGGTTAACGTTCTATTCATACGTTCGGCAACACCATTTGATTGGAGTGAATAAGGAGCAGTGGTTTCAAGTATTATACCTTCTAAAGCACAAAATTCCTTGAATCTTGACATAGTATATTGTCTTCCTCTATCACTCCTAAACCTCTTAATTTTCAAGTTGAGTTTATTTTCTACTCTAGATTTGAAAATCTTAAATTTTGCAAAAGTTTTATCTTTCAATTTCAACAAATAGATATGACAATATCTAGAAAAATCGTCTACGAATGTTATTAGATACTTCTGATCACCTCTGATAATATAATTTCTAAAGTCACAAATATCAGAATGTATTAACTCAATAAGTTGTGTGCTTTTAGAAATCAACTTGAAGGGTTTTCTAATGATTTTAGCCTGTGCACACACTTCACACTTGTCAAATCGAATAGAAGTATTTAATGGAATGTTGTGAGTTTTAACTAGATGTTGCATTATCCTATAATTCACATGTCTGAGTCTATTGTGTAACAACTTTGGATCAATCAAAGTAGAATTCACATGGTTTATACTATCAGTATTTAAACTCAACCTATACATACCATTAACTATGAATGCACAACTGAAATAATATGAGTTAACAGATAAAGTTATTCTACCATTCATAATTGAAAAAGACATACCAACTTTATTAAGTAAACTCATAGATATCAAATTCTTTTTAAGTAAAGGTACTATTCTAACATGTTTCAGAGTTAGTAATTTACCTGAAGAAAGCACAAAATTTGCAATTCCAGTATGAGTCACTTTTGCCTCACCACCATTGCAATTTTCCATAGTATCTTTCACTTCTGTGACTTCAGTGAGTAAGTTCTTGTCATTTGTAGCATGACAAGTAGTGCCACTGTCCAACCACCACTCAAAAGAGACGCTGGCCTTTCCATTCTTCATCATTCCAATGAAAGTTCGAGGCTCAGATCCTTTAATTAGCATATTGGCCTCATTTTGTGGTGTGTCATTCTTTGGCTTCTTTGGTAACTTACACTCTGCTGCCCAGTGACCCCACTTTCTACAGTTATGGTATTTGCCCTTCTTCTTCTGTTTGAAGATAATCTTTTTAGCCTCTAACTGTAAAGAGGATTCACCTTTTGGTGACTTGGACTTTTTTTGAGGTTTATTAGAGTGTGAAACTAAGTTGGCAATTGACTTTTGTTGTCCTACTTGTTCCAAACTCTTCCTAGTAATATTTTGATCCTCAATGTGAATATACCTCTTTAATTCATCAAGTCCCATCTGTATATTCAGTCTGTGCATTTCAGTCTTGAAAGAACTCCATTCAGTTGGTAGTTTGCTCAACACAAGACTGACAAAGAGATTATCGGACATATCAAAATTAATATCTTTTAGCTTGTTCCTCATGTTGTCAAATTCAACTAATTGAGAGGTGATGCTTGAATTCATAGTGAATTTAAAGTTAAAAAATTTCTCCGCTAGGAGAGTTTTAGAGAACCCATCTTGTTTTTTGAATTGAGCGTTCAAGTGATCCCATATCTTTTTCGCCATCTTATACTCACTATAAGTTATATCAAGATTAGGATTTAGAGAGTTCAACAAGTAATCTCTACAAAAATCCTCATCTTTATTCCATTGATATTCATCAACATCTTCAGTGGTAGATGCAAAATCACTTAATACAGTATCGAATATGTCACGTTCTTTCATGTCAAATTGAACATATAATTTCCAGCCATGAAATTCAGTAACATCAAATGATTGCAACTTTATAATATCGTAGGCATTACACTTTGCCATTTTAATAAGAGCAAAGTGTTAGAAAGAGTGCACCTTGGAGTCTTCGGAGCTACAAAGTCGAATAACTTTTCTAACCTTGATTAAAATCTCTTTGTAGAGATGGAATTTGCCAAAACAAATCCCAAAAACAGATCTGGAGCGCCCAAAAATTGTAAGATGGACTATTTTTGTCGCTGAAACTCGTTGGAAATTCCCGCCGCCGAAATTCGCTGAAATTTCATCCCCGAAATTCACTAGATATTCAAATGGAAACTTCCGGGTGCCGTAACTTCTCCGTCCAACCTCCGATTGACGCGAGTGACCGCTCAAAACTTTTGTATCGACGAGTAGAACAAAGCCCAAGTGGTTTCACCCTCTAAAATTGGCTATAATTTTTGGATTTTTTGAATCAAAGATTTCGATCACCCGAATCTTTAAACTCAGATTCCGGCCAATATCACCGTCAAAATTTGAAAGTAAATTACACCAGTGAGTTCGTCTTGACAAAATCTTCAAGAAGACACCTTTGCTCGCTCAAATCCAACACACGAACATAATACTTCAAGATTGTTGGAGGTTATGGGTTTGAGAGATAAGAAGCGGTTGCTTAAAGTATTACACCAAGAGAAGTCAAGTTTGATTCAAAAAAAGAAAAAAAAAAGAAAAGGGAAAGGGGAACATGTTAAGTGCAAAGAAAATCAAGTACAAACTAAAATTGCAGGAGGCTCCTATTTCTATAATGCACATCCTATAATATATTTAGTCTATACAAATCACAAATAAATCTGGACGATTTCTTTATAGATCCTTCTCTAGCAGAAAAATTAATTAGATCTTCAGGATGTCTTTTCCCCACGCCCTTTCCAGCCAGACCCTCCAGGCAGGCCTCGACATTGTCCTCGAATGACGACACTACTTAAAACAACCTAAACCAAGCCCTAACATTCAGCCCAAATTACTCAAAACCCTACCCGATGGGGGTTTCACCCGACCTAGTCAAGACCTAGTTTGTGCCTCCTCTCTCCAGGGCTTCTTCGCGGTGAGGCATGGCGATGCGGTGCTGGAAGTTGGTCACGGTGGTGTGGCAAGGTGGCCGAGGTGCGGTGGCCGGCACGGGTTGTTGGTGTTGAGCAAAGATGGTGGTAGTGGCGGTGGCGTTGCGGCTGGGCAGGGGCGGGTTGCTGCGTTGCGGAGTAGACGCAGTGGTGACCGGTTTTTGCGTTGCGGGAGGGTGCTCATGCAGAGGTGCTATTATGACAATTTGGCAGAGGGGAGCGGCGGAAGCTTGGGTGGCGTCGGGGATGGAGGGCGGCAGCAGCTCAAATTGTGTCTGGCGCCGAGTGGAGGTGGCGTGAGCATTGGATCGTCGCAGTTGCAGCACGGGGTCGCGGAAGCTTAGGTTGCAGGTGAGTCGAGGCGTAGTGGTGGTGGTGCGTTGCTTGCAGACGAGCGGCTTCGCTGCAAGGCGGCCGGCATGACGAATGCTTCGAGCGGCCACGGGGTGGAGCCGCCTCTCTCTGTCTGTTTTTGGGTTGCTCTTTGTGGAGCTCTCTTCGAGCTCCCTCCTTCTCTCTCTTGTCTCTCATTCCAACTCCCCCCCTCGAAAACCCTAGCTACCGAGAGAAGAAGACCCTAGGTGCGGACTGGGCTAAATTGGAAAGAAGAGTCAGGCCGGCCCTGCGCGAGAGAAAGAAAATAAATAGGGGGCGGTGGGCCGGTTTAAGGCTAGATCCGGCCCAATCCGCCCTCTAAGCAATTTTGCATTTTCTTTACTATTTTCTATTTTCTTTTTCTTTTGTTGTTGTTTTGCTTTTTTTTTTTCTCTAATAATTTTTTTTTTGTACTTGAAAAAAAAAATTAGGTGTCAACAGACATTTTCTACCACAAGAGTAACATTTAATGTCTTTAAAAATTTTCCTATCAGTGTGAGGTCTATTTTGGTTATTCTAATGTCTTTGTTTATTTCTACGAGATTGAGGTTTGTTGCGATATTTCTTTGTTTCTTTTTCAGAATGACAAGTTTCTTTAAATTTTGGTTTTGTTTTTTCATTATAAGGGGGATCGTAAATCTCCTAAACTTCTATTGGTGAGTGATTGTTCTTCCTTGAGTTATTTTTGTAATTTGATTGTATTACACATTTGTGTTCATTGCCTATAAACGTAAGAAACTATTTCTCCATAAGAAAGTAGATCATAAGGGATTTGGCTACTGTATTCTTCTCTAATTCTATCTCTAACCTGGTCACCTATTATTTGGGGGTAAACCAGCTAAGAATTTTTCTTTCCAAAAAAGTTGATTGCAGTCAGGTCTAATAAAAACCCTTTGAAGGAAGAGTTCTTTTATTCTTTAAATCTCCCTAAGGATTTGCAGCGCATATTGGATAAGAGATCTTGGTTTCTATTTCTAATATGTGAAAGGTCTTTTATGAAGTGTTGTGAAATGGAATAGATAAGAGTATTCACTGCATCTTGGATGAGATGTCCTTGATCATCATCCATGCGATGGCCAAAGTCATTGATTTTATAGGTAGTTAAAATTTGTATTCTTTGTTCATCAATCAAATAATTATCCCACCAACCTTTTATTGTCTAGTAAATCCGGCTACTAAAAGATTAGCAATAGCATGATCGGAAACATCTTGCTGTGTTTTGTAGGCATTGGCAAACATTACCATGTTATTTTAAATATTCATGATATTACTTTCGGCATCACCATCTATATTCCATTCATAAATGGCATCTAGAGAGTATTTATTCTGTATTTTTTGCGATGATTCTTCTTGGGTGATGTCTAGTGGGGTAGCTCTACTATAATAGAGTTTTTGACATTGTCTCCAATTAAGTCTGTTTACCTCAGCGATTGATTCATTATTAGAGTCACTAGAGGGTTTAGTCAATGTACTAATGGTAGGTTGGGCGGAGGTGTCGTTAATAATTAGTCCTTAGAATTTAGGAGTGTCTAGTATAGGAGCAAGCTCTATTTTTGATTTTCCTAAGAGTTTTTTCTTTTGTTCTATGGCTTTGGCAAACTCTGGACTAAGATTTTTCAGGAATTCAAAGGCCTTAAAAATGGGCTTTTTGAGTGTGTCAACTTGTGGTGTGATGAGTTGAGTAGGATTCTGGATGGTGGATTCTATCATATTCAACTATTTTCCTATGGTCACCAAATGTTGATTTGTATAATTGTTTTGTTCAATGACTTTGTGAGTGTAAAGAGAGTCTCATTTGTCTGGAAGCCTAAGGAGTAGCTGTTACCTCACTATCGTCATGTTTTATTTTTATTCTCCTAAGAGGTGGATGATTGAATTCTATGGTTTCACCATTATCAAGTTTCCACTTATAATGATGATCTAAAATAATTATTTCTTTTGGTTTGAGGAATTGTTCTTCTAACCAATCAAAGAAAAATATATGGACTTCATATTCATATATGTAGTCATAATATTTTTGCTTGATGTCTTTTGCTTTATCAGCAAAGGTTTTGAAGAACCATTCTCTGATTTATCTATTATTTTCAGAATTAAATTCTTTATTAAGGAATGTCTTGTTTGGTTCAAAATGTTTTTCTAAAACATTAAGCTCAGCATTTATCATCTGTGAATAAGTTGGAGCATGATGAGGAGAATCTATGTTTTCTAGGACAAGTTCAAGCTGATTTTGTTGGTAAATAGGCCTAGAAATTCCTGATTTATTGTCTAAACCACTAATTTCACGTTCAGGTGGTATTTCAGGATTATTTCTAGTGGTATTATGAGGTAAATATGTTGTATCACGTGTGAGAGTGTCTCTATGCGTACTTGAAGGAATAGTGATTATAGACGGAAGATTAGGATTAAGATCTACCGACCTTGTATAAGATGTATGAAAAGAATGACTAGATCTTGAATCGAAAGATCTTCTGGGAAATCTAATGGTAACTCTTCCTTTTGGATGTTGAATTACATTAGTCGGACTAGTATTTTGAACAAGTTGTTGAGAGATTTGGTTTTCTAATTCCCATTGTTCTGGTAAAGTGAATTGATTCCAATTAATAGACCTAGGAATAGTAGTATTTGCTCTAGAAATGTTAGTTTGGAGGAGAAGTGTTTCTCCTCGTGGACTATGTTTGAAAGCATTTTCTCCAAAGACGGAGGCCATGGCTTTGAAATGGATCCTATAGACAAGAGCTGAAGGAGTAGATCCATCTGCTACTTTGTAATTATGGGTTTTGATTTGGAGTGTAAGGGCTTTACGAATATTTTTATCCTTAAGAGAAACTGAGAAATTGGGGTAACAGTCAAAATGTATTGGTCCTTTGCAGAGACTTGTCTCTACTATTCCAATGATGGATTCATCATAGTTCAAGAGACGTGAATTTTGTAAAACTAAGAGAATGGATGTATTAAGACCTTCTTTTGTAAGAGGTTTAATTCCTACTTAGACTATTCCTATATGAATGTAATTGTACTTTTGTTTATGCTTTTGGATGGACTCTTTATTTAAAAGATGTATTTTTTTTCATAAGAATTAGAAAGAGGAACATCCCTTTCTTCAGTGGCTATGACATAGTCTGATTTTTTGAAAATATTTAATTTTGATTGTTTGTATATTTCCTTAAGGTGTATTTTAGGAATTTCCCAATTTTCTATAGATTTGTTGAAATCTTCTATCCTTACTTCTTCTCTATGCATATGACTTGGATCTGAGTCCATTTGTGATAGAGAACTAGATGAAGATATATATATGGTCTTAAAGAATATAGGCAACTCTTCGCGAAAGGTTACAAAGTAAGCAAAAGTATCCCTTCGAAAGAAGTTGCAAAATGAACAGAGGTATCTCTTCGGAAAAAAGTTGCAAAATGAATAATGTAACCCTTTGAGAAATTTTGCAAATTAAATGAGTATAATTTCCAAAGGTTGTCATGAAAAGACACATATATAAAAATTCGGAATAAAAAAAAATTTAATAAATAAAATTCGAAATTTTCATAATTTCGAAAAATACTTAATAAACAAAAAACAACCTTTGAACTAATAAAGGTTAATAAGATAACCATACGAAATAAAATAAAAATAAAAGAGTTAGTTCTAAGCGAGTGTTGTGGGGTTTAGCCCACCCCTAACCCTTTCTTTAAATATATTAGAATAGGCTCACACTTATTAATTGGCCTATCTACTCCCAACTTTTCTATGTGAGATAAGGAAAAATACAGTTTATTTGTTTTACAAATAAACTTTCAATATTTTCCTCATAGGAAAAACAAACTACCTTTTGCCATGTTCTTTTTTAAGGAGGGGTTTGTGAGTTCTGAGTAAAAAAAAAAAGAAAGAGGAATTTTCACGAGAAACAACAAGAAGATACCAAGTCATGGACCATAGAAGAGGAGAGACAAGGGCGAAAGGTGGCATTTGACCTTGATGCCAAGTTCACTGCAAAATGTTGACCTCAAATCACGTACGAATTTAGATTGAGAATAAAATAAACAAATAGAAATGCATTTTAAGTTGGCTCGTTCAGGCATAGGCTTAGCCCTTTAAAACCATGAAAAAATTAAGCTAGCTAGCTTGGCTACAAGCTCAACAAAATTGTTGAGCATAACAATCATGATTAATCATGACTCTCAAAATTGAGATACGTGCTAAAAAAATCTTGAGACTGAATGATGAAAGAAAAAA
>CM024722.1:6672361-6700879 GCA_014182545.1 Eucalyptus globulus
GAGTCGAACTCGGGCGCGGAGTTATTGAATCGTGTTAGAAGATATGCAGAAGATCCTCGGATATTAATTGATCCGATTTTGATTTTATAGAATCAATCTAAAACTAGATTGATATGTGAGATATTTCATTACCTTTTTTTAATGTACACATTGTATTATAACTATTCGTTGATGTACATTGTCGATACACAGTGAAATATACAGAAAAGAATTTTTCCCAAATCTCTTCCACTTTTCCTCCTCCGAATCTTGCTTCGTCCCTTGCTTCAACTTCTGACATGGTATCAGAGCGTCGATTCTAAGCTCCAACTTCCGCACCAGTTTTTTCTTCGCTTAAATCTGCAAGACAGATCTACGTCTTGTTACGAGGAAAAATAATTGTTGTAAGAAGGGAGAAGAAGCGGAGAGGATTCACTTACCATGAATCCAGAGAACCCACCTCTTGTCAGCACGGGAATTCCTTCCACAGGGAATGTCGCACCGTCGGTAGAAACGCAAGGCCGCAACACCGACGTAATACCTGCAAACACCACTACACAACAACAATTGCAGATGTTCCCAGCTCAGGCGAATATGGGGCAGCCCATTCCGGGCCAACCTTACTAATGGGTACCCTATCCATGGTACTTCGGGCAAGGCCCGTATCCATCATTGTCGGGGGTAATGAATTACCAGAATAATGTTCAGCTCGACGGAGGTCTACCATCCGCAAGCGGGGCAAACTCAGCCGCCGAGACAGAACCAAGAAGTGGGATCGGGAACAAACCTTCGTCCGGGCCTCTTTAATGCAGAGCATGGATCTAGATTTGATGGGTCGGGTACAGGGACGAATCCCTACCCGAACCCGAATTTTTCACCCAATTTTTTCCCGTATCTGATTGCGGCCATCACCGGCCGACCGGAACCAGGGGACCCTTTGCATGTATCTACCGCCGACGGTCCAGAAGTGAGACTCATCTGTCTGCAACTGATCGGGCCGGAGAATTACAGCAAGTGGTCACAAGACTTCCGAAGGGCTCTTGCGACCAAGGATAAGGACGGTTTTCTTGACGGAACCGTGCCGATCCCGCCGGACGAGAGGCTCGCAAGGCACTGGAGGAAGTGCAATCGCCTGATTGTTGACACCTAAATTTTTGGGGTTAATTTTTGCTAAATAATATATAAAAAAAATCAATCAAATCACATGGCATATAGTTTAGGCAAGTTTTATATATTCCGTTAAGATTTTAGGTAATATACACTCGGATGTGTTTTTGCGCAAAAAGGGGAATTTTTTGATCGAATATGCAAAAAAATATTGCGCAGTGAAATAATATATTCGATGAAATTTTACGCGAGCAAAATTGGCAGTAAAATATACCACGAATATACAATTTTTTGGGTATAAAAGGAGTTGCGTACGGTCGGAAAGGGGTTCTTTTTCCATTGGTGAAAAAAAGAGAAAAAGGTAAAAGTGAGTAGAGAGAGGAAAAAGTAAAAAAGAAAAAAGAAAAGTAGCCGAAACCCTAATCGGCTACTTTGTTCATCTTCCCCGAAGAGCCGGCGGCGCTGCTTTCTGCTCACCGCCGCCGGTCTCCGTCCGCGAGTGCCGCGCCGATCCGCCCGGCCGCGACGCCGCCCTCGCCTGAGCTGCCCCCGACGTTCCGCCGCCGCATCTTCATCCGCGAGCCCCGGCGCCCGGAGACCCAGCAGATCGGTCCCGTCGCCTGCAACTCCCAAATCCGGCGACGATCTGACGTTTCGCCCGCCGGTCTCGCTACGCTACCCCGACGCAGCCCCGACGCCGCCTTTGCCTCTGCCCGCGTTCGAGGTCTCCCCGCTGCCTCGCCGCCCCGACGCCGTCTCCACCGTGCTTCAGCTCGTGCTCGGAGTCCTCGCCCGCGACACCCGCACCAGAGATCCGCGAGTCCCCCACGCCGGTCTCCGCCGTTCCTCTTGTTGCCGAAGCTCTTCCGCCACCGGTTTGCCCTCGCCGGAACCCTAGCCGACGAGCTCTCTCTCGCCGGAACCCTTCGCCGAGTCCCTAACCGGTGGTCAAGATTTTCTTTTATTAAAAAAAAAAAAAATCAAATTAGGTAGAGTTGCTTTATTTTATTAGGCTGGTTTATTTTATCTTATTTTATTTTTATATCTTTGTTTCTTCGTTTATTTCTCTATGCATAATTGAAAATCTCAATGTATCACCCGATTCGCAACCGCGTTAGGATTTTTTATTTCATCTATAAGGCTTTAGATGAAATAATTAATTAAGCGGGAATAAAATTGATGTTTTGATCTTTAAGGCTTAAGATCAAAGTATCGATTTTACTAGCGAAATATTATCCCTTGATCGAGCGATATGTGATGTCCCTTTTGGACTAATTTTGAATGGATTTGATCGTTTTTATATATGTTTGAGATAGAATATCACGTGTTTTAGGGTTATTTGCATATTTAGGCAAAGCATTCTATTTATCATGAATTTTCGAAATAAAAATCGGGTTAGATTAGATGCATGTTAGGATATTACTTGTTTTAGGGTTTGCATATTTAGAATAGGAATTTTAATTTCGAATTTCATGAAAAATACAAAAATGTCATAGGTTAAATTAGTTTTATTATTTAGGATAAAATGCATTCTTTTAGGAAAAAAAAAAATGTCACATGCACATCATTAGGATTAGATTCATTAAAATGCATGTCATGTGGTAGTTGTTGCTAGGCCCATTCAACTAGGAGTTACATGTCATTAGAGTTAGGTCATTTAGTTAATATTGCATTGCATATTGCATAATTTTCATTAAATAAGTGAAAACAAAAAAAGAAAATTGCGTGTTAATTAGAAACCATATCTAGGGTTGTCGATGTGGATTTTGAATTAACATTGCAGATGCTTTCGTTGCTTCGAGGTAAGTTTTGCATTTTATTAATTGTTTATCTGGGTGTTAAATTGATGGTTTGCGCACCCGCATGATAACCTTACATGTTAGAGAGGTAGATTTAAAATTAATTCAAGCTGCTGGCCAAACATTTTTCGAAAATTAAAAGAAGTGGTACCGAAAGGGCATTAGAGAAATCTAGTGTAACCAAGTCCCCGTACCCATAATCTCTCGGTTCGTAGGAATAAAGTAAATCTCCCGTTACTTTATTTGGGTTTCTAATCGACCCACCAAAAATAGATTAGTGGCGACTCCCGATTAAAAAATCAATTGCATGCTAAAAACATGAACCTAAGTCGCGAATTGGTATGGGTTTGGGAGAGCCCGAATTAAGTCTAGGCTTAATAATCCATTAGCCAAATTTTAGGTGGTTCACACCCGAAAAAATAGGTCGCGACAGCTTGGCGACTCCGCTGGGACTTGTGTTAAAACACTTAGTGGACTTAGGCCAATTTTCTTCTTTTTGAAAAATGTTTTTGTTTGGCAGCGAGGATTCTTGTGTACGTCCCTAACATTTAGGTGTTAAATGTTTTTGCAGATTGGGAGGTATAAGGAGAGTAGTGATTGCTAATATTTGTCTTGCAGGTTGGAGTTGGGGATGAATATTTTAAATTCAAGTTATTGAAGTGTTGCTTGATCTAAATTGTTGTGCATGTCTTGCATTCAACACTACATTATTGCACACACAACCCGCCGCCGGACCCGCCGCACTAGGACATTTAGGATGGTATTGAGTTGGATACGACTTCGACCGCGAGGCCGCGTAGTAGAGGTTGCCCAACTCAATCCCGAAAGTTTTTCTTGGTGTTAAGAATGTTTACCCTCGCCGCGAGGCTGCGTCGCATTGGGGTATCATTCTTGATCGAGCAGTTAAGAGGACTTGGCTTAGTATGCGAAGGCAGCAACTAAGTCATCCCATCCTTTTAACTCCACTTTGCTAAGCTGTCTAGATAGAAATCGAGCCTCACATTTCATGCGCTTGTTTATGTGGTTGCTTTAATCATATGGTAAAGTAAGCTCTCTATCCTTTACTCTTGCAATTTACTTATTTATGTCTTTGGTTGGTCCATGACGTTAGGTTGGTCGAGTCTTGGTCTATAAACAATGGGAAGATCCGACATTCGATTTGTACTTTTGCACCGAAGGCTGAACTCAAGTCATGGTGGGATTGTCTAGGCCACGATGGTCAAAGCTATGTGGAAAGCAGACTTGGTCGTCTTGTTCCCCTCCTCGACATTGATGTTCAAAGTGGCGTCATGCAAGCACTCGCTCATTTTTGGTGCCCTCAAACATCAACGTTCATATTTGTAAGCACGAGCTGGCCCCGACTTTGAGGAATACAACATTGCCATAGGAAAACCTTTGGAGTTGGAACTAATAAACCCACCTCTCGGAATAGAACCCGAATCAATTTTGTCGACTTTCTTAGGATGGATAAGAATCAGATTAAAAGCGTGCTGAAAGATAATTGTCTTGCATGTCCTTTTTCCTTCCTAGATCGGAGTTTTGCTAGTGCTAACACTCTCTTAAAAAGTAAGATATTCCTCCTAGCCTTCTTCGGGTTTATTATTTTTCCCTTTCTTAAAGATGCCGTTAATCCTGTTGTCGCATGGTGGTTAAACAAGTGTGTGCTAGGATTAGTTTTGTCAACACTATTCTAGCCGAAACATTTTTGTCACTTACTCGATTTAAGGAAAATGAAGATAAAACCTTTCATGCACCAATTGAACTCTTACAAATTTGGTTCTTTTCTCATATGAGTAAGATTAATATTCGCATGAATATCATTAATATCACTAATTCCCATCATCCCATCGAGGTATTAAAAAATCATAAGAATCGAACTCCAAATCTTTCTTACTCGAAATGGGTAAAATTGTTGAAAAATCCCAATACCAAGATTTTCCTATGGCATGCTAAATGGTTCCAAGTTTCCAAGGCACGTCTCTTTCATGGTGATGATGAGCCGATCCCGCTATTGGGGATCACCGGTGCCACTTCCTACTACCCACTTCGAGTGGCCCGTCAATATCGAGTCGTGCGGGATCTACCGCCCCCACTCAAGCTTGGTTTATTCCAAGTCCGATTCACTACCATGGATGGTGATCACAAAAAATGGCTCCGTTGTATCGAACAAGCTTGGCTTGCATGTCATGAGCAAAAGTTGAGCTTGCCTGAAGAAGAGCTCGAAGGGAAGGAAAAGACTTACTATGCCACTATTCGATACATCCGTCGGCACAAGATTCCAACCGAGTATCTCCCAAAGGTCCCGATGTGACTGAAAGGCCCACTCAGCAAGCGAGCTTAATCGTCACAAGAGGAAGATTGAAGAACTTGAGAAGCAAGCCAAGAAGGATGCTAAAAGAGAAGAGGCAATTACGTCGAGCGTTGGCTTCCCATTTGTTTATGGATCGGGTCAAATAAAGTGGCTTGAGTCTATTTTACTTTAGCTTAATGTTTAGGAAGCTGAGCCATTTACCTTTTGTTTAGGGCTTTTCAAGTGTTTTTACATTGTCAATATCAAACAATTTCATTAATGAATAAAAGCGATTAGACTTTCGTCATGGACCGGCATTGTTTTATATGAAGTGCTTATGTGTATTCATTTATTCAATTTAGGTGATAACGGATTCTCCACGCTCTCCTATCATCACGCGATTAAGAGCAAGAATGGCCGATCAAAGCGAGATGCGTGATCGCATGTCCTCCGTGGAAGGCCAACTCCAACGAGTTAGCTGCCTCTATGGAGCTTATAACAGCTCAACTTCAATCCCTCCAAGTGAATCCGGTTCCTCCACCTGCTCTCCCCGAGATAGTAGTCCCGAGGCAAGCAAATAGGGCCCAAATGAATGATGATGAAATGCCCGAGTTGGAAGATGACGTGGTCCTTGTTGGGAAGGCCAAGCTAGACAATGTTCCCAAGACGCATCGGGATGAGCGTGTTGCAAAGCTGGAGGAGAAAGTGAGACAAGCTGCGGGGAGTCACAAAGCTCACTCCCATTCGACCTCTCGGTCTATGAGAAGGTTAAAATGCCGAGCAAGTTTAAAATGCCAGAATTTGAGAAGTACGACGGGACATCTTGTCCGAAATCTCATTTGCGAGATGTACCATGTGCGCATGGCCCAACACGTAAAAAATGAGCCCCTCATGATCCAATCGTTTCACGCAAGTTTGATCTGGGCCCGCACTAAAGCGGTATGTGATGAAGAACGTAAACCTCCTCAAAACGTGGAACGAAGTGGCGGATGCGTTCCTTAAACAAGTACAAGTTCAACATGGACATCGCACCTTCTCGAGAAGACCTGGAGCGGATGGAAAAGAAAAGGAGTGAGTCGTTCAAAGAATATGCCGTGAGATGGAGAAACTTGGCAGCTCAAATTACTCCCGAGCCTACCAACAAAGAGTTGATGAAGTTGTTCGTAAAGACCCTTCCATCGGAGTTCCGCAATCGAATGGCCAAGCACGTATGTCGAGAGCTTCAATCAACTTATTCTGTAGGAGAGCAGATCGAGATGGGGATAAGAGAAGGATGGTTTTCTGAGCCATCTACTAAAAGGTTCTCTACCAAGAAAGAGAAAGAAGCAGCCGTGGATGTGAACGTGGCTTATAGCCAAGAAAGTACCAAACGTGCCCCGGCTATACAGGTAAACCCAAGACAGCAACAACCCACTAGCCGTCAATCATTCGCCCAAGCGAATAATAGAAGCGAGTTCTCTCCTCTCCCCGGGTCTCCATCCCAAGTGCGACAGTCCTCCGAAAGAAGGGTTTGCTTACTAATGAACCAAAGCGCCCTAACCATGAAAGCATTCGTGGTTACGACCCGACGAAGAAGTGTGACTACCATAACGGTGAATTGGGGCATTCAGGCGATGAATGTTTCACCCTCAAGCACAAGATCCAGAATCTCCTTGATACAAAGGCCTTTTCATTTCAAACTGCTCGGCCAAATGTCCAAAAAAATCCGCTACCAGGGCATGAGGGTACAGTGAATGCTATCCTGGAACCTGAAGTCGGACGGATCAAGAACTCAAAGGTGCATGTGGCTGATGCCTATAATGGGCTAGTGAGAGCTGGGTATTACCGCGGTCGGGAAAATGTCCCTTTATCGGTGATGAGAGAAAGAGTTGCCAAAATGGTGGATGATGGTATCATTATGTATGCTGATCGTAACTGCATAGTTTCTACTATCTCCCACCTCATCATTGATTGGGAGGAGGAGCAGGCTACACTTGATGCTGGCAAGAAAGAGGTTGATCCTTCGCTTGTAGACATGCCCCCATTAGAGGATGCATCTGACGAAGAGATAGTAATAGAGGTGCCTCAGCCGTATGAGTATGTCAATGATAAGGCGGTGCCTTGGTCCTATGACCTGGATGTGGACCTTGTAACAAGGTCTGGTCGGACCTATGGTCAAGCCAGTGCTCAACCTGCAAAGCCGGTCACTGATGAAGAAGTTAAGGAGTTCCTGGCCGTAATCAAAGCAAGCGAGTATAACGTGGTTGACCAACTACGAAAGATGCCCGCTCAGATCTCCTTACTTGAGCTCCTGATGACATCCCCGTTCATCAAAAGTCGCTAATGAAGGTGCTGAGTGAAATTCGTGTGCCGAAACGGTTGAGGAGACAAGCTAGAAGAATTTGTGGGATCGGTCCTTCTTAAGGATTTGATTGCTTTCTCTGATGAGGAATTTCCTCTTGAAGGCAGGGGACATAACAAAGCACTCTACATATCCGTTAAGCACAAGTCTTCTCATGTGTCCCGGGTACTCATTGATAATGGGTCCGCTTTGAACATTTGTCCGTTGGCCACTCTTCATCGCCTTAAGGTGGACCCGTCAAGGATACATGCTGCGAAGACTTCGGTGCGAGCTTTTGATGGAACAAGAAAGGAAGTGATCGGGAAATCAATCTCGATGTACAAATAGGGCCGGTCGTCTTCTTCAACATTCCCTTCCAAGTGCTTTGGACATCCCTACCGCATTCAATTTCTGTTAGGACGACCATGGATACATATTCTTTGGAGCAGTGCCTTCAAGTCTACATCAAGCTGTGAAATTTGTGATTGAAAGGAAGTTGGTCACCGTGTATGGCGAGGAAGACCACCGGATTTATCATGAGACGGCTATCCCCTATGTGGAGCCGGATTCTCAGTTTGAATCAAGTTACCACTCCTTCGAATTGGTGTCCACTATACATGCTTCTCGGGGTTCATCACCGCCTACCCCTGAAGTATCAAATGCTGCTCTCATGGTGGGAAGAGTAATGGTTGGGAATGACTTTGTCCCTGGCAATGGTCTTGGGAGAAATGGTCAGGGCATTCGAAGCCCCATTGAAGCCCCTCAAAGGTCCCGTTCTGCTGGTTTAGGGTACCATGGACAAGGTGGGGGAAGCTTTGAAGGACGAAGACAAGAGAGGCGGAACTCGCCACCTGACCAAGGGCGAGAGAGGCAAAACCCGCTACCCCCAAGCATTCACGAAACATTCCCCTGGTCCTCCAAGAATGATGCATGAAGAAGCAGAAGTGGTAGACACTTTGGGGCAGCCTAGTGGCAGGTTTGATTACCTGGTGAAGTATTCAACCCCTTCTAGCTACTACATTGATCCTAGTGAGATAGTCCCAGATGGATGGGGTGGCATGAATGATCCGACACCCCCGAACGTAAAGAACCCTAATGATGAGCTGGATGGAGTTGCAAGCTTATTCCACAACCTCATCATAGGAGCCATTAATGAAGGACCCCCTGAAGAAATGGGCATTGGCCCACAAGAGTAACTCTTTCGTTTATGCACATTTCCTAGCGTGGGAATTTTTATTGTTTTTCGAGAGATGTTTTCAATTTCCTTTTCTTTTAGTGATTGAGTGTTGCATTTTTCCATTCAATAAATGTAATTGATTGATGAATATCAATAAAATTGCAAGTTTTATTTTGAGGGCATGATGAGGTATACCAAACCAGCCCGGTGATGATATCCAGCCAACAATAAAAGAAAGTATCATCCATGGAGAATTCCCGAGGCCCGGGCCTCATCATGCTTCCTCGTGTCAAAATGTTTCTAAAAAATGCTTGCACAAAAAAAAAAAAAAATTCAAAAAATTTACAAAACAAAATAATAAAATATGATTAACCATATGTGTCTTTTTGATCCTTCTATTTCATGTTTCGGGACGATCATATAACATGTAAAGGTATGGAAATGGTCCAATCCAATGCAACAAGTGCTGATAATGATTCTAGAGAGTCGATCAAAGATTCCATTGAAGATTCTATTGAGGTGCAGCAAAGCTGGGAACAACATGAAAAAGCCAAGACTCTCACATCCGAGCAGACCGTCACTGTTAATTTAAGTGACATTGAAGAAGCCAAGGAGGTGGAAATAGGGGCGAATCTCCCCAAAGACGAGGCTGAGCGCCTAATTCAGTTACTAAAGGAATATCAGGACATCTTCGCATGGACCTACGCCGACATGCCTGGGTTAGACCAATCAATCGTGGAGCATTGTTTGCCTACTAACCCGGACATGCCTCCTAAGAAGCAAAGGTTGCGAAGAACTAAGCCTGAGCTCTCGAAGAAAATAGAGGAAGAGGTGATGAAGCTTCTAAAAGTCGGATTTATTGAAGTCTCGCAATACCCTGAATGGGTAGCAAACATCGTGCCGGTGATGAAGAAGGATGGTCGAGTTCGAGTTTGTGTCGATTATCCGGATTTGAATAAGGCTAGCCCAAAAGATGACTTCCCGCTACCTCACATAGATGTCCTTGTTGATAGTCTTGCCGGATTTGAACTATTCTCATTTATGGATGGTTTTTTCTGGATACAATCGAGATAAGGATGAAGGAGGAAGACAAAGAGAAAACTGCATTTATCACTCCGTGGGGAACCTTTCATTATAAGGTCATGCCCTTTGGACTCAAGAACGCGGGGGCAACTTACCGGCGAGCCATGGTAACACTATTCCATGATATGATGCATCGGGAGATTGAAGTCTATGTTGATGATATGATCGCAAAGACTCGGCCCGGAAGAAGCCATGTGGAAACCCTAAAGAAATTGTTTGATCGACTCCGTGAATTTAAGCTTCAAGCTAAATCCCACTAAATGCGTGTTCGGGGCAACATCCGGTAAATTACTCGGATTCATTGTAGCGTGAAGGGGATTGAGATTGACCCATCCAAGGCTAAGGCCATATGCGAATTGCAACCTCCATCAACAAGTGAAAGAAGTTCGGAGCCTCCTCGGGGAAGATCGAATTACATAGCCCGGTTCATTTCCCAACTTTCGAGACTGCCAAGCCATTCTTCAAGCTCTAAAGAAGAATGCACGAATCAAATGGGATGATGAGTGTCGAGAAGCATTCAATAAGTTAAAGCGTGCGATGAATCCACCGGTTCTTGTCCCACCATCATCAGGAGCATCCCTTGATTCTCTACCTCACCATTCATAGTGAGTCATTGGGTGCAATGTTGGCTCAAGAAAGTCCTGTGGATAAAAAGAACGAGCCGTTTATTATCCGAGTAAAAAGTTCACCGTATCGAGCTGAAATATTTCGATGTTGAAAAAACTTGTGTGGCATTGGTGTGGGTATTGCATAGATTGCGACAATACACACTACATTATCGACATTTCTCGTGAATCGAAAACGACCCCATCAAGTATTTGCTTGATCGGCCAGCTTTGGTGGGTAAGTTGGCCAAATGGCAAATTTTGATCTCCGAATTTGATGTGCAATACATGCCACAGAAGTCAGTTAAGGGTCGAGTAATCGCCGATCTACTAGCTGGAAATTCACGAGTCTATAATGACGATGACGGTTTCCTTGATGACCGTATCTTGAGTGTAAATGAAGGCTCATGGAAGATGTTCTTTGATGGAGCTGTAAACTTGTTACAGTGCGGGCGGTTCGATATCCCCAGATGGACAGCACTATCCGGTAGCTGCAAAATTGATATTTCCATGCACTAACAATGTGGCCGAGTATGAGGCTTGCATCCTCGGACTTCAAGCTGCAATCGAGATGGGTGTGGCCAAGTTAATGGTATTTGGAGATTCGGCACGATCATATTACAACCGTAGGTGAGTGGAAGACTAAGGATGCCAAGTTGCTCCGTACCACAAGTACTTAGAAGATCAGTAAAGGAGTTCGAGCAAATTTCGTTCGAATACTTGCCCAAGTCCCATAATCAATTTGCGGATGCACTCGCGACTTTGTCATCTATGTTGCAAGTTACCGATGGGTTAGAAGTCGAGCATTTGAAATAGAGGTTTTACTGAAGCAGGCTTATTGTATGATCGTGACTGAAGAACCTGATGGAAAACCATGGTACTACGATATCATGAACTACATTAAAAGACATGAATTTCCCGAAGGAAGCACTCAGGCTGATAGAAAATACATCACGAAGATGGCTTCGAAATTTTTCGTTAGTGGTGAGAATTTGTATAAGAGATCTTACGACTCTGTTTTGTTGCGATGTATAGATGCAGTCGAAGCCACTCAAATCATGCAAGAAGTACACGAAGGAATATGTGGCCCTCATATGAATGGGCACATGATGGCTAAGAAAATTATGAGATTAGGCTATTATTGGCTCACACTAGAAAGTGAGCGCATCAAACATGTACGGAGTTGTCATCGTTGCCAAATCCATGGTAATAAGATAAATGTTCCTCCAACCGAGCTACATCGGTTCTCGAGCCATGGCCCTTCTCAATGTGGGGCATTGATGTGATCGCCCAATAAACCCGAAGGCTTCCAATGGGCACCGATTCATTTTAGTGGCCATAGATTATTTCTCCAAATGGATCGAAGCTACGTCATTTGCAAGTGTCACTGCTCGCAATGTTGCAAAGTTCATCAAACGTGACATAATTGCTCGCTATGGTGTCCCTGAAACAATCATCACTGACAACGGATCAAATTTGAACAACAAGCTTGTTGATGAGTTGTTTAGCGAGTTCAAGATGAAGCATCTGAATTCGTCCCCTTATCGCCCTAAAATGAACGGGCTGTTGAAGCAGCCAATAAGAACATTAAGAAGATTTTGGCTAAGACAGCCGAGAATTATAGAGATTGGCATGACAGGTTACCCTTCGCATTAATGGCGTATAGGACATCGATCCGCACTTCCACTGGGGCAACCCCGTTTGCTTTGGTGTACGGCATGGAGGCAATTCTACCTGTAGAAGTGGAGATTCCTTCTCTCGAGAGTTTTATCTCAAGTGGAGTTGCCCGAAGCCGAGTGGTCGCAACAAAGACTTGAACAATTAAACTTGATTGATGAGAAGAGACGAAGGCTCTTTGTCATGGCCAAGCTTATCAGCAAAGAGTTGCCAGATCCTTCAACTGAAAAGTGCGACCGAGATATTTCGAGGTAAATGATCTTGTTTTGAGAAAACTGTTGCCAATTTTCCCTGATCCCGGTGGCAAGTTCGCCCCAAATTATGGCGGTCCATATGTGGTGAAGAAAGTACTTCCTGGAGGTGCCTTGATCTTGGCGAGAAATGGATGGTCGTGAGTTTTCCACTCCAGTTAATTCGATACTGTCAAGAAGTATTATCCATGATAGAATTCACCATGTCTTGTCTTGAATTACAAGTATTTTATGATGAATAATATGCTTCAATCAGCTGAATTGTTCAAATTTGTCATGAATCTTGCATTTTTCTTCCTTGATGAATTGTGTGAGATAAATTGAACGTGTCAAATGAGATACTTTGGAATGATGAAAGGCAAGCCTTGTTCCATACACTATCCCATACACTAATCATCGTTGAGTTGTGTGAAGAAATTCCATGCCCACAAGGAAAAGGGCTATCTCGCAAAGGGTACGTCAACCAAGGTGATGAGAGGCATTCTTTTCTCTATCCCAAACACTATAGGTGATCCATTGCTTAACCCTTTTGAGCCTATACACTTATAGATATTCTTTTCAAATTACCCTGCCAAGAATCACCCCACATTGGGGCGAATGGGAGATAATGGCAGCATGAGGTGAGGAAAATGAATTGAAATTTTCTTGCTCTCACTTGCATCAATCTTCGAGTTGTGCTATTGCATTGAATTCATGTGTTAATTGAAGTGCCTTAGGATGACGAAGAGCAGTTCTTTTCTTTATCATATACACTTCTATCCATTGCATAGCCCACTTGAGCCTATGAATTTATTTCATATTAAACCCAGTTGGTGATCATCCCTTACACTGGGGCAAGGCAAAAAGAACCATTCAAGTAACATGGCTTAGAATGCTGTAAAGGATTGTTGTGCAAGTTCAAAAAATAAGTAATGGGGCATGAAAAAGCAGTGTGCCTGGTAAAAGCAAGGCCAATGCCAAAAAAATCAAACTCTTGATATAGTAAGTTGTATCCCCAACAAGGCGATACCCAAAAAACTCTCAAATGCTGTTACAATTAGGGGTGATCGGGTCCAGGGTGGGTAGGGTCTAGACCTGGACCCTGTTCCCGACCCTGTTATAACCGGTTCTCTTTTTTGGACCTGTTCCCTACCCTCGTTTGAATTGGACCCGTTCCCGGCCCACCCTTTTTTCCGGTCCGGGAAGGGGTTAACCCCGTTTATATTAGAACCTGTTTTGCAAAAATTTTCTGTCATCTCCAACTTTTTTCCCCCGGAGAAGAACTCCAACACATAACTCACGCCAAGAACACCACTAATCGCTTCCATAAGCGCCCTCGCACACGAGACAAAAGAATTTAAAGAACAGAGAGAATTGACAGGAAATTTGTAGAGAAATCCCCGGACAAGGAGCCAAATCCAAGCCATCAAGAGAAAAGTTAGTCCGTGGTTCAAAAGACTAAGAAGAAGTAAAATGACAAACCACTCATCCTACACACCTTTCTTCATACCGTGAACAAAATAGGGAAATGCACGAGAGAGAGTCGAGTGGAGACCCTAAACACACTCTTGAGAATAGCCCCGCAATCAGCTATGCAAGATGGCCAAGCAATATATTGTGGTATAATCAAGAAAATGATGGCCAATATACCTTCAATGAGCCAATAGTAGCTGTTTCGGAATTTCAATAAATAGCTCCGGCACCGTGAAAGACTCAATCCGAAGCTTTGAATATAAAAAAAGAGCGTTGATAAGCAAAATGAATTACCCTACAAAACCACAAGTAGTACACGACGTCTTTCCAAAAGCTCCATTACCATGGGAATCAGTAGATTGGTACGACAAATGTTGACGATCTGGAGGGGATGGCCGTTTGGTGCAAGAGGACCAAATTTGCAGAAAAAAAGACTTAGACAGGATTCTATGTCAAAAAGGCAAAAGAAAAACAAACTAGAAAGGAACTATTGCATTTTTCTGAAACTAACCAGAAACATCTCCATCGGTATGCTTCTCGGGTGGATAGACAAGTGGCGTTGCTACTAATTTCCTTGTCGAATACGACTCAAAGTCAATATCAAAAAATTTTCTCTTCTTGAAAGGATAGTTCCTCCGAGATCTTTGGCGTTTATAATAACTACTCTTATCCTTGTAATCAGCCTTGAAATTTACACCTGCCCCCATGAACTAAAATTAAGAGGACATTAATGAGATCCAAAACCCTAATGGAAATACAAGACGCACGCAGCAACAAACCTGTCACAAAACTACCGATTGGGTTTTGACGACTCGCGTAAGGTAACATCAAAGAAAAATACCGATGAACGGTCGAAAATGTCAAGACTTGAAATTCAAGAACGGAAAAGCGAATTACGAGTAAATCCCAGTTTGGAGAAAGGTACAAGGAGAGGGGAAAAGAAAACCGCTTAAACCATCACAAAACCCTCATGTAGAGCAAGGAATCGCCAACATTGGTTCTCCGGCGGATCTCGAAAGCCGCTCGAATCTTTGAACAAGGTGGAAACAGGGGAGATCCGTAACACTCATCAAACGCCGTCACGTTTGTGTCCGAGGCCGACGGCGCCGGGGTGGCGAGATGGCGGGACCGAGGGCGAGCGGAGGCAGCGTCGGCAGCGCAGGCGCTCGGATGGATCGGCGGAGGTGAGACGCGAGAGCGACGAGCGGCGTGAGAGTAAAGACTAGAAAGAAACGACTAGGGTTTTGGTCTTTTGGAATTTTGGGGCCTAAAACCGGTTCCCGAACCGGTCCGGTCGATCCGGTTCCCGGGTGGGTATTCCCTCGGAACCGGTTCCCGGACCGGTTCAAACGAAGTGGTCTGAACTTTGGGAACCGGTTCCGGACCGGTTTCAACCGAACCGGTTCCCGACCTTGTTTTTCCGGGTGGGCCGAACCGGGAACCGGGTTGACCGGTCCGGTTGCACACCCCTAGTTACAATCAATGGAGTTGTGATAAAAAATCTTCGACGGTGGAGAAAGGAAGTGATGAAAATGTCAAGATGATCACCAACTTTAACCGCCCCTAAACACTTTTTGAGCCTAATGATCCTTTCATTTCTCAACCCATGAACCAAGCCTATGTTATGTCCCTTGCAAAGTCTCTTCTGATTATGGCATTTGAATTAACTAAGGGGTTCACATGTTTTAACATCGCTCGAAGAAGTGCGAGCAAGATTGTTTCTTTCTCATTTTGCAGGGTTCTTGACTTGTAAACCCAGGGATGATTACATAATATCACTCATTTTTTCAAATAACCTCGACTCAAAAGAATCCCCTTTGTTAAGCCGTTAACTAAGCCCACATTACGGTCCCTTTTAAAGACCTCTCAGATTGGTGAGATCGTACCACTTGCGAGATTGCTCGGACCCTTGTTTGACATGACGATGGTGAGATAGAGTGATTGACAAAATCCTGCATCAAAGGTCAGGATGAAATTGCCTTTTTAATGAGGATGAGAGAAAAAGTCCTTTCAGACCAAATGATCCCTCATTTGACACATTCATGACACTCATGTGTTCAGAATGGAAATTAGGTGGTGCAAGATTAATGGAAATCATCATGAACCTCCATTATAATGATGCATATTTATGATTACAAATGCATGTTGCTTCTCCTACAACCATGTTTTGTAGAGACGTATCCCGAAGATCGGAGATGTTACCAGGTAAGTATATATACCTTGAATATTTGTCATTGCACAGGTATTCCCTTTTAAGCATACCAACACTCAATTGAGTTGTCTCCCAAAGATTTTTCCTCCAGATTCAATCTGATTAAGGCGACCAAAGAATGGTTCGGGTCCTAACCAAGCAAAACCTCAATCTAGGCGACTGTAGAATGGTACAGGTCCTAGACAACATTTATTGCTCTAACAGGTGACAGTAGAATGGTACGGGTCCTGGAAAAGCAATGTCCTCATTCAGGTGACCGTAGAATGGTATGGGTCCTGGAAAAATCATTTTCTTCGTCGAGGCAACCGTAGAATGGTACGGGTCCTTGACAACACCTATTCCTTATTCAGGCGACCGTAGAATGGTACGGGTCCTGGAAAATGAATCCCCGTTTAGGCGACCGTAGAATGGTACGGGTCCTAGACAAAACATTTCTGCCGTACTGGGCGACCGTAGAATGGTACGGGTCTTGGGAAAGCAGTTCCTTACAAAACCTTTCTGCCGTATTGGGCGACCGTAGAATGGTACGGGTCCCGAGAAAGCAACTCCTTTCGCCATACCGGCGACCGTAGAATGGTACGGGTCCAGTAACACTTACTACCTCGAATTACTTTATCCTCCTCGAAGGTAAGTTATCCCAGGTAGGTTCATCTATCATTTGCATTAGCATTTCCATGCATCATACAAATTGCATTAAAAAATGGAATTCATATTCGACGAAAAAATCATTCATTGCATGAGCATGACCAAAATTTAGGTCTCAATTTGTCTTTGAAGGCAACCTCTCGCGAGCTCACCTTCAAAGAGGGGCAGCTGTTGACACCTAAATTTTTGGGGTTAATTTTTGCTAAATAATATATATAAAAAATCAATCAAATCACATGGCATATAGTTTAGGCAAGTTTTATATATTCCGTTAAGATTTTAGGTAATATACACTCGGATGTGTTTTTTGCGCAAAAAGGAATTTTTGATCGAATATGCAAAAAAATATTGCGCGGAGTGAAATAATATATTCGATGAAATTTTACGCGAGCAAAATTGGCAGTAAAATATACCACGAATATACAATTTTTTGGGTATAAAAGGAGTTGCGTACGGTCGGAAAAAAGGGGTTCTTTTTCCATTGGTGAAAAAAGAGAGAAAAAGGTAAAAAGTGAGTGGAGAGAGGAAAAAGTAAAAAAGAAAAGAAAAAAGTAGCCGAAACCCTAATCGAAGTCAATGTTCATCTTCCCCGAAGAGCAGCCTGCGCGGCGCCAGCAGCTTTGCTCACCGCCGCCGGTCTCCGTCCGCGAGTGCTCGCGCGCTGCCCGCCCGAAGCCGCGACGCCGCCCCGAGCTTTGAGCCGCCCCGACGTTCCGCCGCCGCATCTTCATCCGCGAGCCCCGGCGCCCGGAGACCCGCCAGATCGGTCCCGTCGCCGCAACTCCCCTGATCCGGCGACGATCTGACGTTTCCGCCGCCCGCCGGTCTCGCTACGCTACCTCGACGCAGCCCCGACGCCGCCTTTGCCTCTGCCCGCGTTCGAGGTCTCCCCCTGCCTCGCCGCCCGACGCCCGTCTCCACCGTGCTTCAGCTCGTGCTCGGAGTCCTCGCCCGCGACACCCGCACCCGCATCCACGAGTCCCCACGCCGGTCTCCGCCGTTCCTCTTGTTGCCGAAGCTCTTCCGCCACCGGTTTGCCCTCGCCGGAACCCTAGCCGACGAGCTCTCTCTCGCCGGAACCCTTCGCCGAGTCCCTAACCGGTGGTCAAGATTTTCTTTTTATTAAAAAAGAAAAAAAAATCAAATTAGGTAGAGTTGCTTTATTTTATTAGGCTGGTTTATTTTATCTTATTTTATTTTTTTTATATCTTTGTTTCTTCGTTTATTTCTCTATGCATAATTGAAAATCTCAATGTATCACCCGATTCGCAATCGCGTTAGGATTTTTTTATTTCATCTATAAGGCTTTAGATGAAATAATTAATTAAGCGGGAATAAAATTGATGTTTTGATCTTTAAGGCTTAAGATCAAAGTATCGATTTTACTAGCGAAATATTATCCCTTGATCGAGCGATATGTGATGTCCCTTTTGGACTAATTTTGAATGGATTTGATCGTTTTTATATATGTTTGAGATAGAATATCACGTGTTTTAGGGTTATTTGCATATTTAGGCAAAGCATTCTATTTATCATGAATTTTCGAAATAAAAATCGGGTTAGATTAGATGCATGTTAGGATATTACTTGTTTTAGGGTTTGCATATTTAGAATAGGAATTTTAATTTCGAATTTCATGAAAAATACAAAAAATGTCATAGGTTAAACTAGTTTTATTATTTAGGATAAAATGCATTCTTTTAGGAAAAAGAAAAAAATGTCACATGCACATCATTAGGATTAGATTCATTAAAATGCATGTCATGTGGTAGTTGTTGCTAGGCCCATTCAACTAGGAGTTACATGTCATTAGAGTTAGGTCATTTAGTTAATATTGCATTGCATATTGCATAATTTTCATTAAATAAGTGAAAACAAAAAAAGAAAATTGCGTGTTAATTAGAAACCATATCTAGGGTTGTCGATGTGGATTTTGAATTAACATTGCAGATGCTTTCGTTGCTTCGAGGTAAGTTTTGCATTTTATTAATTGTTTATCGGGTGTTAAATTGATGGTTTGCACCCGCATGATAACCTTACATATTTAGAGTAGATTTAAAATTAATTCAAGCTGCTGGCCAAACATTTTTCGAAAATTAAAAAGAAGTGGTACCGAAAGGGCATTAGAGAAATCTAGTGTAACCAAGTCCCCGTACCCATAATCTCTGGTTCGTAGGAATAAAGTAAATCTCCCGTTACTTTATTTGGGTTTCTAATCGACCCACCAAAAAATAGATTAGTGGCGACTCCTGATTAAAAAATCAATTGCATGCTAAAAACATGAACCTAAGTCGCGAATTGGTATGGGTTTGGGAGAGCCCGAATTAAGTCTAGGCTTAATAATCCATTAGCCAAATTTTAGGTGGTTCACACCCGAAAAAATAGGTCGCGACACTGATCCACACCTAGATCGGCAACTGTGTGTCCCCAGACGTCGCAGCGGGCCTCCCACCGACCGAAGATTTGAAAACCATGTGGGACAACATCAAAGAGATGTACGGGAAGTTAGATCGAGCAAAAATTTTATGTCTCATGCAGGAACTCACGGATCTTAAACAAGGAAACATGTCAATCACGGCGGTATACAACAAACTCTCATCGCTCTGGAACAAACTCGAGGCCGCAGAGGAAAAACTCGAGGGACCCCCAGAGACGCTCAGACAGTATAGATCGATAAAGGAAAGGGAGAAATCTACTCGATTTCTCTTGATTTTGAACGGATCTTACCTAACCTTTAGATCGCAGATTCTGGCAATGGACCTCGTGCCGCCCCTCGGCCGGATTTTCCAGCTGGCCGTCCAAGAGGAGAGCCAGCGACTCACGGCCCGGAAAGCGGACACGAGGAGGAGACGCCGTAGCCCTCGCCCTCCGCGGAGAACGCCGCGAGAGAGAATTGGGGGCGAAAACCCTAGCTCGGGAGAATCGCGAAGGGCTAGGGCTAGGGTTTGAAATGGCCGAGCGAACCCTTTAAAAGAGATGGGAGCTACGGCCAAGATTTAACGAGAAGATCCGACGGCGCAGATCTCCCGAGGAGATCCGACGGCTACGATTTTGCACGAAGATCGACGGTCCGCAAAGAGCGGATCTATTCGCTAAATCGGACGGTTACGATAATTCGGGAATCAAAGGACCCGACGGCCATATTTTTTCCATACGAAATTTCAGCTAGAATTCAAAAGGAAAAGGTAAATTATACTGTGAGCACTGTAAACGTCTGCATCATACCATAGAAAATTGCTGGAAATTGCATGGAAAACCAGGAGAAAAAGGAAAGAGTAGAGAATATTCTGCAGCTTACAGGTGACCGGACCTACTGGGATAAGTAGTGATCGGCTTATTACCCATGGGCAATATCAGGAATTGATGCAGGCATTGCAGAAAGCAGACATTGGAAAAACAAAGGAAGCTTCTCAAGTATATCTCATTGCCACGATAAACTCAATTTCAAAAGGGCATGGATAATTGACTCGGGAGCGTCGATCATATTATTTGTGATATGAGCTTTTTTCAAAAAAGGAATAGGGAATTGAAGGAACCTATTTCGTAGAACTCCCAAATGGAAACATTACTCATGTCACATTGCAGTTCAATTAAGCCCCCAAATTATCCTGAAAAATGTCCTCTATGTCCCACAATTCCGGTTCAATCTCATTTCTGTGTCCAAAGTCTGCAAAGAAAACTATTGTCAAATACTCTTTGATGCTAACACATGTTTTTTTCAGGCCCTTTCGACTGGGAAATTGATGGGCTTGGGTAATGTTTCTAAAGGTCTATATTTCTGGACTAGCACTTCAAGTCATCATCGTTCAATTCCTTTCAATAAAATGTCATTGTGTAATGCCATTGCCAATGATAAAGAATCTCTTTTGCATTCACGAATGGGACATAGTGCCTTCTTTCCATATCCTAACCGGCCAAGTTTGCCCTTTAGCGAAACAATCTCGTGTCATTTTTCCTTCAAATGCAAAACGTTCTAATAGTACTCTTTCCTAATTCATGTGGATGTTTGGGGGCCATATCACACAGCACATCGTGACGGTTCATGATATTTTCTCACTATTGTTGATGATCACCCAGAGCTACATGGGTATTCTTGATGCAGTCAAAAGCACAGGTTCCATCTCATTTGAAGACATTTATTGTCCTGACTAAAAATCAGTTTGGGAAATCAATCCAGCGGATAAAAACTGACAATGGAAAGGAGTTTTTTAATCATTAATGCAGATCACTTTTTCTGATTCATGGCATTCTACATGAAAGTTCCTGTGTCTATACTCCACAACAGAATGGAGTGGTGGAACATAAGCATCGTCACTTGCTGGAAGTCGCACGCGCTTTTAAAGTTTCAAGGATCCATACCAGCAACATATTGGGAGATTGTGTCCTTACGCAGCCTATCTCATCAATCGTATGCCCACTTGGATCTTAGCTGGTAAGTCACCTTTTGAGTTACTTTATGGAAGGAAACCAGCATTAGATCATTTACGAGTATTCGGTTGTTTATGTTATGCTACAACTGTGGGACCCCGAGATAAAATGGGTCCAAGAGCAAGGAAAGACATTTTTATAGGATATCCTAACCTACGAAAGGGTATTATATTCGGATCGATCAACAGGAGATATTTTCGTGGCGAGGGGACGTTATATTTCACGAAACTATCTTTCCATTCGTAAGACTTCAGGGGATTTGAATATCTCAAATAACTCACATCAACTTCCAATTGAAGATGATCTATCTCCTGAATACTTTATTGCTGCATCACCGGGAAGTCATAGCACCATCGATTGATCATTCACCACAAAGAGACATTGGACAGCATGCCCACTACTTCGTCCAACATTCAGGACGTATATCGCTACTCAAGTAGAAAACAATGCTGCAGAAATTTCTTCACTTCCACCACCAACGGATCCTCCAAGACGCACGAAGAGAGCCACGAGACCACCGACGTGGACTAAAGACTATGTCTGTGCTTCTCTTAATGGACTAGGTATTAACTATCCAACATCTTCTTATGTTTCATTTGAAAGACTTTCATCGGACCATAAATGCTGCGTTTGTCGTATATCCGATGAAAAGGAACCATCTGATTATGATGAGGCATCCAAAGATCCACGGTGGCAAACGGCGATGGCAGCAGAATTAGAGGCATTGGCCGATAATCAAACATGGGAGATAGTTGATCTTCCTCGGGATCGGAAGTCCATAGGATGCAAATGGGTCTACAAAATTAAATACAAAGCGGATGGATCCATTGAACGATACAAAGCTCGATTGGTGGCAAAAGGGTATACACAACGCGAAGGCTTCGACTACAATGAAACCTTTTCTCCGTCGCCAAGGATGTCAGCATTCGATCATTCTTGTACATTTGCAGCAATCCATGATTGGTCGTTACACCAAATGGACGTCCACAACGCTTTTCTTCATGGTGATCTGGATGAAGAAATTTACATGGACATTCCTCAGGGCTTACGGAGACAGGGGGAGGATAAAGTATGTCGTCTACGTAAGTCCCTCTATGGACTGAAACAAGCTTCCAGACAATGGTATGCTAAGTTTGCCAAGGCTCTCACCAATGCCAACTTCAAACAATCAAAGTATGATTATGCCTTGTTTACATGGACCAAAGGTACGTCATCTATCTACTTGATGATTTATGTAGATGACATTCTTATCATGGGAAACGATGAAGCTGCAGTAGAAAGTCTTAAAAAGTACTTGCATACCGCTTTTCATATAAAGGATTTGGGAGCACCAAAATATTTTCTTGGGATTGAGATCGCAAGATCTCACCAAGGGATTTCTCTCAGTCAGAGGAAGTTTGTATTAGAAATTGTATCAGAGGCCGGGTTATCAGGGTGCAGACCAGCTGTCATTCCAATCGAACAGAACGTCAGGTTAACTACAGCAGATCATGCCGGGGGAACATTTCAGGATGATCCTATACTACAGGATTCGACGGGTTATCAGAAACTCGTTGGAAAACTTATATACCTGACCATGACCAGGCCCGACATATCATATGCGGTGCAAAATCTGAGTCAATTCATGCACAAACCGAAAGAATCTCACATGAATGCTGCTCTGAAGGTGGTCAAGTATTTGAAAGGATGTCCAGGACTCGGAATATTTTTATCCAGAAAATGCAACATGGAAATGACAGCATACTGTGATGCGGACTATGCAACATGTCCTATGAGTCGAAGATCCATAACCAAGCCGTATCAAGCTTGGAGATTCCATTCTCTCATGGAAAACCAAGAAACAAGCAACAGTTTCTTTATCATCAGCTAAAGCAGAATATCGGGCTATGACAAAAACCACATGTGAAGTCGTGTGGATATGAGGATTGCTCAGTGATCTTGGAGTACTATTGAAAGGTCCGACAAGGTTATATTGCGACAACGAATCGGCCTTGAAGCTTGCAGCGAATCCTGTAATGCACGAGAGAACTAAACACATAGAGGTGGACTGTCATTTCACTCGGGAGAAGATTCAAGAAGGAACAATTGAGACGAGAGGGATTGGAACTGCTGAACAGCCTGCGGATGTGTTTACCAAGGCGTTAAGTCAAAGACAGCATGCATATCTATTGAGCAAGCTGGGTGTCTTGGACATTTACAAGCCACCAGCTTGAAGGGGAGTGTTAGAAGATATGCAGAAGATCCTCGGATATTAATTGATCCGATTTTGATTTTATAGAATCAATCTAAAACTAGATTGATATGTGAGATATTTCATTACCTTTTTTAATGTACACATTGTATTATAACTATTCGTTGATGTACATTGTCGATACACAGTGAAATATACAGAAAAGAATTTCTCCCAAATCTCTTCCACTTTTCCTCCTCCGAATCTTGCTTCGTCCCTTGCTTCAACTTCTGACAAATCGCACCATGATTCTCGCAATTTGACGTGCTTACTTAATAGGCCCGCACGACGTCCTAAACGATGTTTGACAAGGCTTTTCGAGATCACTACGGCTCACGTCCCATTTGTTGTTCCTCGAAATACGGTGCGCATCAGTAAAAAGATCAAAAGTAATGATTCCGGAAAACTCTCGCCTTATACGGTGAGCATCTTTCCACCGGTTCATCCATTTGCATCTACTCCTGTGTGAATCTTTAACTAAAAGCGAAAAATGAGGACCAAGATCCCCATGAACTTCTGCAGTCATGATAAGAGTCATCGCTCTCTGAAATAATAGATTTTAAGCAAAAGTTTCCGTAGATCAATGTCACGCAAGAAAACAAAATTATGATAAATCATTGTCGACCGCTGGTAGAGCGAGATGGTAAACTTCCCATATTTATCCAAAAAAATTCTAAATGCATCGTACAATGGTCTATTCAGTCCTAAGATTTTTAATTTGATCAATTTAGTCACAGATCTTTTCGAGAGAGTGAAATAAAGGACAATGAAAAATTACCATCAAGGAAGGGGAATATCTACGGATTCAAATCATCCTAGCATTTGTAGTTAAATTCTAGAATGGATAATACTTTAAAAAATCGGAAATTAAATGGATATCTTTTTACACCTTGAATTGTCCACGCTTGTTGTGAAATTTGCTCAACACTAAAAGCTTATTTATCTCCATCCCTTTCCGCTTGTTTGACTAGAGTTGTTATTTTAGTTTTTATCTTTTCTCGGGGTCTCAGTTGGCGGCCTCATGATTTTATTTTAATTCAAGCGAAACATTTAAAACACTTGGAACGTACCTATGTTGCGTATATAGGTTCCTATGGAGTTTCTCCACAATTTTTAGAGCAAATTTCACTTTTCTCCTTTCCTCTTTTACACAAAATTAAAGATGCATTTCGTACAGTTGGAAGTTAATTAATCTCATTATTGAAATCCATTCATGACGCTGGGCATCAGCTCGGTAATAATGACTCACGCCAAATATTCCAAAGAGGCGTGGCGTTTTTAGTGCTAACCGAAATTCCATAAGGCAAAAAATTATTATGATAAAGGAAAATTACACAGATGGCCTCCTAACTTTAACTCAATATGTAATATATTGGACTTTTAATTTGTTCGATGTTATAATTTAACTATTAGTAAATGTTCAATTTGATCCCTAAATTATATCAAATTGTCCGATGTCATCCTTCTGTTAATTTAAATTAAATGAAATTTATGACTTCTAATCTATTAAGTTTGAACAGTGAACAAATAAAGAACTATATGTGGATTATCCACGTAAGATGTCCATCTTAAATCAGGATATGATAATCCATGTAAATAAAAAGACAACAGACATATTAACACCTTGATCTTATTTTTCCCTTTTTGAAGTAGATAAATAAGAAGATGGACATGTTAACACTTCATTTTTAAACATCCAAATAAGCATATAATGATCCACATCATTAAATATCGTCTAATTTGTTATTTAAGCAATATGAAGGACGATGATGAATATTTACTAATAGTCTGGAGATCACGTTGGAATAATTAAAAGTCCAGATGCAATACTGCGCGTCGAATCAAAATCCAATGATGATTTTTGTCATTTTAAATGGTACTTGACTTCTTCGTGTTGGTTATCATTGAGCTTCTGAGCAAAACTACAAAGAAACGGCATGGCGTTCTCGCCTTTCTTTAACGTTACCCAAACTGATATCACGCGGCGTCTAGATAAGCACGAGGGTCGCAGCGAGGCAACCTCGTCGGACGAACTTCTTACGGACATACCAAGGGCTTTCCGTGAAATAATTCGTTGAAAACTAAATCAAAGATTGTTTGCTTTGATGCTCCTTTTCCTTCCTTCATTTCCTTCATTCCAAGGTAACTGTTTAGCTTATTCCGGTTGCAGAGCATGGGAGTTCAGACAATTACTTCTTATATGAGTCAGTGCTAAGAATGCTTGTAGACATGAAATACCCTTCAAACCCCATGGTTCAACCCAGACAGATGGGCCGAACATGGAATTATTTGCACTTGATTATGTTAGTTTTGACGTAATTCTCTTTGGTGATTTTTGTTGGCTAAGTTCATTTTCACGTGGAGGAAATCCCATGAATTGCAAGCCTAAAGGCTTGAGCCCATATGATAATCTATATGGAGAAATATAATTTCTCACTATCTTTTTTGTGATAACTGCAAAGAACTCTAGTTGAGCTGCAATAACAAGAGAAAAAGAGAAAGGATAAAATCTAGGTTGAAGGCAATATCTTATTTTCGTCAAGTTGATATCGAAGAATTGAGCTGAAATTTTGTCAGCGTGTCTATGACACATTCTTTTCAAATTTGATGGGTTTGATTTTCACTTAAAGCTCCCTGCATCAAGTTTTCCATGGGTTGAACTGAACCTGCGTTTTTGGTGAGATTTGTCCTTGGTCTCTCGTGAAATTCATGCATATTGCCAAGAATGGCATTCTTAATATCTTTATTGTCATGTACCTCTAGTATTAACTAAAGAACAACTTTGTTTACCTAGTTTTGTTGATAGTGAAGATTTTGAGTGGACTCGGGTCCCATGCTTTTTTTATCTCTTCACACCGAGAAGGTTTTCCACATATATAAATCGCATTGTATTTGCGTACTTGGTATTTATATTGTTCTATTTTATCATTTCCTATTAGATTTGCATAAAATGGGAGATTATTTTGTTCCGCTGCGTTAATTCAATATTGTTCAGGTTATTACTCTTTTGCCAACAATTTTAATGCTTATGACTAACTACAACATGGATTCAATAATTTTCTTTAGACATTAATTATACATTCATAACCACAAGTATTACTCGGTGAACTTGCTGCAAAGTAAAGCCTTAAAGTTGCTGCAAAGTATTACTCAATGAAGTTGCTCCTTAAGGAGTCCCTTACTAACAGCTCTCCAATGTGAAGTTTGTGGAGGCCAGTACTATCACCTAAAGGGGGATAAATAGGTGCTTATAAACAATTAAGGCGTAATTTAAGACAACCAAGTTCGATATCACGAACGAACAACATATGATGAAAAGATACACAATGATTAGATCTTTCTATGTGCAATAAACCATCAAACAAAATAAAAGAGAGATAAAGGGATAGAGAAGATTGCACACAACAATTATAGTGGTTCAATTTATAGTAAGCCTATGTCTACTCTCCCACACTAGCAGTCTATTGATTAGATTTCACTAAAAAAATCAATTAGAAGTTATGGAGTACTTCTCTACTCAAGTATTGATCGTATCTTATGATCTCACACGGTCACTCTTAGATAACTGCCTCTCAAATATTACAATTTGAGCTTACAGAGACAAGTATAAAAATGTGAACGCTCTTTTTGAACTTTGGAATTGCAGACTTTAGATTTTGTTCTTCCTTCAGCACCAAGATCTCCTCTTAGACTCCTCGATTTCCAAGCCAACCATTGGACAATACTTTTGAGAATTATTCATCCCATCAACCCATTAGATGAGAAGATCTTAGTACTGTCTGGACTATAATATTAGCATCTTCCTTTGATTCTATTGCCCATACAATAGAGATTGAATTTCCATAAGTGGAGTTCCTTGTTTAAAAAAGTGTTTGGTCTCCATATTATTGTCCATCGAATAATGAATCCTTGGAAGAGGAGGATTACATTAATATTCATTCCTCCTAGATAGATAGACAATCAATATCTATGAGGATAGAAATCCAAATTGATTCGAATTACTAGCTATTGCACTTCACATAATCCAAATTGATTTGAAAGTTCTCAATCATCTAGAAATACTTTATGTAATGTCTAAAAATGTATATCATCTTGACAACACTCATGCAAGCTTTATGGTTGTCCTCATATAAGTTAAATGACATCAATGTCTTTGATGTAGAGAATCAGGATGTTTTGATAAGTCTTTGGGTTTGATGATATATAGATCAAAGTTTGAATCAAGTTGTCCAAGAGTATTACCTGAAATTTTTTCTTCAAAATCATGAAATACTTATGGAAGGTTTTGTCAATCTTCAAAACATAGTAGAAAGTTTTGGCCCTGCATGGTAATGTTCTTTTTTCTTGTTTATGAACAAAAATTTTGTTTTTTTGTTCCCAGGAACAAAAAAAGAATAGAAATGCGTTTGTTTGCATTTTTGTTCAAAATCTGTTTTTTTGTTCCCGGAACAAAATTGGAACGGAAATGAGAAACAAAAAAAAGTTGTTTTTTTGTTCCAGAAATACTTTTGAAGAACATTTTTTCTCTCTCTTCTCTTTTCTTCTTCTTCTTCTTCTTCTTTTCTTCTTCGTTTTTCTTTGGCCGGTCGCCGGCCGTCGAGGGTCGACGACCTCGCCGGAGCGTCACCAGCCCTCGGTGAGGCCGAGGCGTCGCCGCCCCGGGCGAGCTCGAGCTCACCGGATCCTCGGCCTCGCTGAACTGAGCAAGGCCAAGCTCACCCAGCCACCGGTGAGGCTACCGGCCCTTGTCGGTGAGATCGCCGACCGGCCAAAAGAAGAAAAAAAGAAAAAGAAAAAGAAAGGAAAAAAGGAAAATAAAATTAAAATATTAAAAATTAAAATAAATTAAAAAAAAAAGAATATAATATTACTAAACGTGTGTGTTTCTATTCATTTTTTTTTTTTATTTCCGGAACAAGTTTACCAAACGCGTCTTTTCTGGTAAAAATTGTTCCGGAACAGAAATAGAAAAACTATTTATGTTCCATTGAATAATTTTTGAACGGAAATGTTACCAAACGCGTCATTTGTCAACAAAGTCAACTCTCTAACTATTGCAAGATTTCCTTTCGTGCTGTCTACAGGCAGCTCCACCATTTTGGATGTGCAAAAGCAATCATTCCTTTCGACTTACCCAATTTCCAGAATCGTCAAGAAAAATCTTACAATAAAATTTGGTACTTCGCGGCAAAAGAATTGATAGGAGTCCACTAAATTTGTGTAGAAAAGTCCACAAAATCCTTTCTGCAGATGGCAGAGATAT